>JAGKTI010015832.1:0-20082 GCA_018397915.1 Birgus latro
CCGGTCCTAACCTAACCTAACCTATGGTTACCATAAAGATTTTCATGTCTAACCTGTTTTCATCATGCTGTACATGTGTTAAAAAATTACCCTAAATGTTAATCATAATTTCCTGCTTGCAATTTAATTTTTCCATGCATGGTTCTTAAGTAAAACAGCTAGAAAAAAGGTGGAAGCAGTGAATTTCATGTCTGGTCCTAACCTAACCTAACCTAACCTATGGTTACCATAAAGATTTTCATGCCTAACCTGTTTTCATCATGCTGTACATGTGTTAAAAAATTACCCTAAATATTAATCATAATTTCCTGCTTGCAATTTAATTATTCCATGCATGGTTCTTAAGTAAAACAGCTAGGAAAAAGGAGGAAGCAGTGAATTTCATGTCCAGTTCTAACCTAACCTAACCTAACATTGTGTTAATCATAATTTCCTGCTTTTAATTTAATTCTTTCATGCATGGTTATTAAGTGCACTAGCTAGGAAAAAGGTGGAAGCAGTGAATTTCATGTCTGGTCATAACCTAACCTAACCTAACCATTTTTCTGGTAGCAATTAACATCATTTACTGTATTTGATGCTTTGTATCCAATAATTTAGTACATAAAATGTGAGAAAAGATGATTTCCATATCCGATACTTACTTATACTATGCTGGCAAGTTCTGAGCTCCTATGACTCACTCACCTCTAAATCATCATTTTTTGGTTAAAATTCAATAAATTCATGCTATATGTGCATTATTTATGTGAAAAGGGACCTAAATAAGTGCTATACATGTCCAGTAGGGAGGTAGGAAGGTAGTTTTCTGATTTAGGTTAGGTTAGGTTAGGGTCATGAAAAACCAGTGCTGGAGCTTCAGGACCAATATCCGGACAAAACCAATATTTGGACATGCCTTTGGCTCTATTACATCGGATATTGGAGGGATTACTGTAATGGGTAAACATACACTTTATTTGAGGCAGCATAAGCACCTTACCAAATCAGTTCTTCTTCTGATAGTCTGTTATAGCTATTACTCTGATTATTTCTGGGGAGATAAATAAACGTTCTATGCAAAATTTGTTTCCCCCGTTCCCTTTAGCTATGTTCTGCTGTGCCAGTTCGTTTGATTTCTCAACCGTAATGGCAGAAGGGGCAGAAGGCACTGTTCTAACCTAAGTGTTTAAATCTAACCTAACCTAGCTTAACTGTACTGTACCTATTAATTTAATCTAATCTAATCTAACCTAACCTAACTAACCTAGCATCCAACTGGGAAGTTAGGAAATGAAATCCACCTTTCAGTAAGCTGAGTAAGAGTCTTCCATTATGAATTTACGCCATAAACAAATCCGCAGGTAAGGAACGTGATGATAAAAACTGTGGGAAATTTTTCAACAGGAAAAGGTAAAGGTAATGGTAATTATTTATGAAACGGGCATCCTGGTTCCACCCATGTCATAATAAACTCATTATCTCAAGGTAAGTAATTTAGTTAAGTGCAGAGTTGTGACTGCAGGAAGTGACTGGTAAAAGACAAAATATATATACCTATTTTTTTGGTATTTACGGAAGTGAGATCGCCCACATTACGTGTTCATCAACAATCCCTCTGAATACCCGCGTTGTTTACCAACCATTGCTCCAACTGGATGCATCAGAGTATCAAACATACCAGTACTCAAATATGCACAAAAGAAAACACTAATAACTGTGTCAAAGCTGTGGAAAACTTAGTGAATTAACCAAACCTAACCTAACTTGGTCTAGACTAACTGGGGGGTTGCACCCCCCAAAACCCCCCATACTTTTACCCTAACCTAACCTAATCCATAATAACCAAACTAAATTCCTCCCCGAAATTGGGACTGCCATGAAATATTACGCTGAAGATCCAAAACCCATCTAAATCTAATCTAACCCAAACCATGATAACCAAACCAAACTCCCCCTGAAATTGGGATTGCCACAAAATATTACACTGAAGATCCAAAACACATCTGGGCAAAATTCAGCTCAGTAAGAACATAAGTGAAAAAAAAAAAAGTAAAAAGAAGTTACAATGAAGATCCTGGGCATGCCATATGAAAATTGCACCAAGAGTAAATTGAACATTCGCAGGATTTGACAGCCAGCTAAAAATTCAATAACAATCGATCGATATGGCGATGTCAAAGGAATATTTACGCATCCAAAATCCTAAATAACAGCCAGAGAGGTAAGTTTTAAAAAAATTCTCAGTAGGTACTGTAATCCAGGAAAGGTGCCAATTAAATTGTGAAAGACTCATTTCAATAGAAAAAAGGGAAAAGGCTGCGTCCATTTAGTAAAAAATTACCAGTGTAATTTACCACCCTATAAATAGTCAGAAAAATACAGAAAACAAACTTGAGGAGTATGAACTGAATTCGTATGGTCCTTCTACCCTTCCACTGCCTCAAATAAAGCGTATGTTTACTATATATCTTACCCTGAAATTCCCTGAATCATATTCACAGTTTAAAAATTTGACAGATAGTAAAAAATAAAAATAAATAAATAAAAAATGGTTTTAACTATTTCACCCTGAATACTGACGACTTCATTTAACACTTACGAATATAATGTACTAGATGTTTTGCTTACTTGACCGTCGTTTTTTGCTCCCCTTCACTTCTCTGGTCGAAAAGCTGTAAAGTGTACTGGAAATATTCTACCACAACATAAAACAATCATTGAACTTCAAACACACGTAAAGTTGGTAGCGGTCCTTGACTTAAACACCGCCCGGGTATCAGGTGTAGAAAGAGGGAATTTGATAATGGATTAAATTATGATTGATTGGATTGATTGATTGATTGATGAGATTTATTATGCTGTCTTTCGTTGTTCTTAACACGTTCAGTTTTTATTCTTTTTAAAGATTAATATGGTATTACTAGCCTACTAGGTTGTTCTGTATATTGTTGTTGTTGTTGTGATGATTAGAGGGTGTGGACGACGATAAGTCGTTTTCATCCTAGCAGTGGGCTGGGGGAGCTTTAATAAGCTGATGCAGTGGCGGACTTGAAGCGCCCACAGTTCCGTAAAAAGCGACCAAGGAGGCGTGATGCAGTTCTTCGGAGTTTGGGGTCTAGTCCTCGTTCTGATAGTAGGGTAGGGAACGTGAATGTGGTGATCCCCTCTGCTACAAGTCTGGGGGTGGATACTCGAAACGACTTACAATATTGTATCTCGCTGAGTTGGTTGTAACGATGTAAACATTGTAAGTTCTCATTGTAAGCTCGTACAACGTATACTCAAAGCCTGGGGGCCGCCATATTGGATTGTAATTCTGTTGTAACTTCAAAACATTGTAGCGGCCTTATTTGTTTGTATCTCGGATTGTAATTTGTAACTTACAGCAGGGTCGGAGGAGCTGTAAGTCCCCTACGTGGAAGTTGTTGACACTGGTGCTGGCCCTCCTCAGTTTTATCAAAGCAATTCACAGGATTATATTGGTAAGTTAATGTGTTTATGCACTTCCAAACGACATTTTTTAGCAGCAAATGTTTGAGAGAGACGTCAGAATTGCTCTTAGTGTTAATAGTGAGCAAAAACAACCATAGTGAGAGGTGGGGACCCACAGCATGTAGTCTTGGAGTGTTGATGATAATGAAAGAGAAGAAATAGTGTATGATATCGAAAAAGAAAAAAATAAGAGGTGAAATACAAAAAAGAAAAGAGAATTAACCTAACCTAATCTAATGACCTTTCCTTTGGTGAAGACGAAAGAAATTCCACGCCGGGCTTAAACTTTAATAAAACCTGTATATTTTTAAGATAATTCAATAAAAGATCCAAAATAAGTTTTAAATGACACTCAGAAACAAAAAATGTCATTAAAATTTTGTTTTCATTAACCAGACCTTAAGTAACGATCCAATACCACAATACAGGAGCAAAATTAAAGCTCCAAATAAAACCGTAAGTGAAAACATGAAAAATTTGTATTAAAAAAAACAACATTAACCTAACCTCTAGTAACCCAGCCTAACCAAAGGTAAAGGGCACTGATCAGTGACAGAACTCTATAGTATGGGCAAAACGATGTGTGCTGGATACCATTTAGGTTGAGAGTGGATCTACATAGGCAGATGTGGGAAATATTTTCTCCCCTAAAGGTGCTATTTTCTTTCTCAGGAGAGAGAGGTAATTCAAAGGCACTGAGAGTGATACTACAGAGAAGATGGAGCTTGTGGCCACCTTTTGCTTTTATTGTAACAGTAGGTGAGAAGCTTCCCAAAATCACATCCTTCCTCTTCTCCACCTCCCGTATTAACACCATCATCTCGTCATCAGTGAAATTGGGTCCCCTTTTCTTTGAGGCTGGTTCTGTTGCTGTGCCGATAGGCTCCATTTTCCTTCATGTCTTGTTTGTGGGTATAATCTGCTGCATCACTGGCTGGGGTGCCCACTTGGCCTTCTCTGTGAGTGCTGGAAGTGTTTGTTTTGGTCGCATCAGCTGGCTGTCCTGTGATTGGCTATAACGTTGGCAACCCTTCTTTAAAGCCAGTAAGGAACTGCACTGTGATTGACTACAAGAGTCCCGCCAACAACCAACTTTACGTGAAAATGGCACACAAAAATCATGCCTCGGAGTCCCCAGGGGGGGGGGACCATAAATGCCTCCACCATCCGCCCCTCTCCCGGTGACGACTCAAAGAGCTGCCTGGAACCACTGTCTGACTCACTCCTTCTTCGTTTCTGTAACATTCACGGCCTTTCCTCTTAACTTTCATGCTGTCGAGCACTACCTCTTCTCCTCTAAACCTCACCTTCTCTTTCTCACTGAGACTCAGCTGTCTGAGGCAACTGACAGCAAACCCTTTTCTGTATCCTCCTACTTTCTCTATTCTCGTTTCAAAGCCAAAGGTGGCTGTTGCGTATATGTACGCAACAATCTATCTTGCTCTCGTGTTCCTGAACTTGATTCTTCTGAATTCTCTACTCTCTGGCTTCGGCTTTCCTGTCATTCTCTGACTAAATATATCTGTGCTGTTTACTTATCTCCTAATTCTACTGACTATCAAAAATTCTTTGACTATCTTACTTCTACGATGGAACACATTCTATCCATTTCTCCTTTCTCTGAAATCTCCATTCTAGGAGATTTCAATGTTCACCACCACCTTTGGCTCTCCTCTCCTTTCACTGATCCACCTGGTGAACAAGCCTACATCTTTTCTATCCTTAATGACCTAGAGCAGCTTGTACAGCACGCTACCCGTATCCCTGACCGCCTTGGAGAGAGTTCCAACATACTTGACCTTTTCCTAACAACTAAGCCTTCTGCTTACACTGTTCATCTTTTCTCTCCGTTGGGCTCCTCTGATCATAATCTTATTACCTTAACATGTCCAAACGCTCCAGTACGGCCTGTGGACCCTCCAAAGAAACGCCGCCTGTGGCACTTTGGAGCTGCAGAATGGGAGGCCCTCAGGCAGTACTTCTTTGATTTTCCATGGAATGATTATTGCTTCCATGGCCGGGAACCATCTGAGTGTGCCTTGCGCGTTACGGAGGTTATTCTCTCGGGCATGGAAGCATACATTCCTTCTCATATCCTCTGACTAATGGAAGAAAGCCTTGGTTTAATCACGCTTGTTCTAATGCTGTCCGCAACAATAAGAGGGCCTATAAGAGGTACCGGAGCCAACCTACCCCTGAATCACACCATTTAAATATTTCTGCCCGGAATCGTACTAAGTCTGTTCTTCGCTCTGCTAAAAACAATTTCATCCGTGCTAAATGTTCCCAACTCTCCAACTCGAATTCTTCTCGCTCCTTCTGGCACCTTGCCAAAAACCTTTCTAACAACTTTACCTCATCATCCTTCCCTCCTCTTTTCTACTCTGATGGCTCTGTAGCTATTTCTTCTACTAATAAAGCAGATCTCTTCGCTCAGACTTTCTCCTCCAATTCCACCTTAGACGATTCCGGTGCTATTCCTCCATCACTTCCCCCCTCTGACTTCCTATTGTCTGACATTAAAATTTCTTCAGCTGATGTGTTTTCTGCCATCACTGGCCTCAGTACTAAAAAGGCATATGGTCCTGATGGAGTCCCTCCTGTTGTCCTCAAAAACTGTGTTTCTGTGCTTACACCCTGCCTAGGTAAACTCTTTCGCCTTTGTCTCTCAACTTCTACCTTTCCTTCTTGCTGGAAGTTTGCTGTCATTCAGCCAGTCCCAAAGAAGGGTGACCATTCCCAACCCTCTAACTATCGTCCAATTGCTTTAACATCCTGTGTCTCAGAAGTTTTCAAGTCAATTCTTAACAGAAAAATTTTAAAGCATCTTTCCTGTCACAACCTTCTTTCTGATCGTCAGTATGGGTTCCGTCAGGGACGCTGCACTGGGGATCTTCTCACCTACCTTTCAGACTCTTGGTCATCCTCCTTTCGGGACTTTGGTGAAAGCTTTGTCATTGCACTTGACATCTCAAAGGCTTTCGATCGAGTCTGGCATAAATCTTTAATTTCCAAACTGCCCTCCTACGGTTTCTATCCTTCTATCTGTGCCTTCATCTCTAGCTTCCTTTCTGGTCGTTCTATAGCCTCTGTTGTAGACGGCCATCGTTCCTCTCCTAGACCTATCAACAGTGGTGTTCCTCAGGGCTCTGTCCTATCACCTACTCTCTTCCTTTTATTCATCAGTGACCTAAGCTGTACATCTAACCCTATCCACTCATATGCTGATGATTCCACCCTTCACCTTTCCATTTGGTTCCTGCAACGTCCATCTCAGCAGTTACTTCAACAAAAAAGGGATGAGGCTATGGCACACCTAATGTCTGACTTGGCTCGTATCTCTGATTAGGGTAAAAATAATCTTGTTATTTTTAATGCATCAAAAACTCATTTCTTACACTTATCAACCCGACAAAATCTTCCTCAGGATTGCCCACTAATGTTTAATAATGAACAGTTATGTCTTGCATCATCCTTGAACATGCTTGGGGTTTCATTCTCTCGGGATTTGTCTTGGAAAGAACATATTACATCTCTTGTGAAATCTGCTTACAAGAGATTAGGTGTACTAAGCCGATTCCGAACTTTCTTTACCCCTGCACAGTTGTTGACCTTGTACACGGGTTTTATTCGCCCGTGTATGGAGTACAACTCTCATGTGTGGGGAGGCTCCCCACATGCAGCTCTTCTCAATAGGGTGGAGTCAAAGGCTTTTCGTCTCATTAACTCTTCTCCTCTTAATGATTCCCTTCAACCTTTGTCTCTTCGCCGCACTGTTGCATCTTTATCTCTCTTCTATCGCTACTTCAATGGTCACTGTTCCTCTGAACTGTCTGCTTGCATCCCTCCACCTCTATGATGGGCACGTAGTACCCGTCTAGCAACAAACTCTCATCCCTTTTCTGTCCAACTCTCTAATGCAAGGGTTAACCGTTACTCCCAGTCCTTCATTTATGCAGCTGGTCAACTCTGGAACTGTCTTCCTCTGTCTGTATTTCCTACTTCCTATGATCTCCAGTCTTTCAAACGCAGTGTCCAGGCATCTCGAATTGAACGGATCTTGAATTTGGCTCTCTTTTGTATTGTTTTTGCTTTTTCTTGGAAGGAACAGTATGCAGGCCTGTGGCCTTTGGTTCCTTCTTCCTTGCATAAAAAAAAAAACTTGCACGTAAATATGTTTTGAGTATCACCTGTAACTGGGATTGTAGACACATTGTAAGCTACTTGAACGTAAGTCAGTTACATGACCCGTTGCTCACGTAACTTACGTGAGCTTCGAGTATCCGGGCCCTGTCACGTAAAATCATACGGTATGAGTGGAAGCGGGGGCAGTCTAAAAGGAAGTGGTCAGTTGTCTCATTGACCATGCGGCACCAAGGACAGTAAGGGTCAGGAGTGAGTTGGAGGCGATACAGATGGGCACGAAGAGGAATATGGCCTATACGTAGTCTGGTCAACAGGACGTCAGTAGTTCTGTCAGAGGATCTGGCCCAGGGATGAGGGGAAGAGTCTGTTCGATACTGTCCCAAGGTCACGGTGGGGAGGATAAGGCTGAGGGAGGAGTTCCACCGTTCCTGGCATACTCTGTTTACTAAAATCTTGTGTGTGCTTAGTGCCAATGGTAGGGGTTCAACAGCTACTGAATTGTGAGCCATCTTGGCTGCAGCATCCGCGATTTCATTACCACGAATCCCTGAGTGTGCTGGCACCCATTGCAGTCTTATGGTCCAGCCGGTATGTATTAGTGACAGGAGGAGGGACTGGACGCCGTACACTAGTGGCTTGTCCGTATGTGGGGTGTGGGACGAAATAAGGGAGAGGGAGGACTGACTGTCTGTATAGGACTGCTTTCTGTGGGCCAAGATGTGCCTGGATGAAGGAGAGGGCCTGATGAATGGCTGGGGTGAAATGGGCTGAGTCGCCATGTCTGACACAATGTCAGGTTCTCGAAGTAAACTGCTGCTGATGTCGAGGGCAGAGAGGGTACATGGGAACCATCTGTGAAAATGTTGAGGAAACCAAGATACTGTGTGGCTGTCATCTCTCTGAAGATGCATAAGGCAAGATGTGTGTGCTGTGACTTATTGAAGGAAGGAAGTGTAACACTGATGAGGGGTGACAGGTCTGTCCAGGGCGAGAGAGGGGTGATGGCTGGTGAGGGTGAGTGAGAAGGTGGAGTGAGGGGTAGATCTTGGAAATGGCATAGTGACCTTATGAGGAACAGGTTGTGAGACAAGGCGCCAGTGAGGACTTATAGGAGACACATCCAGGGAAAGGGAGAGAGAAAGGAGGGGATGGGAGGTTGGGAGGGTCATAATCCTACACAGCGACTGGCAGTCGAGGCGGCGACGCTGGTCGGGGAGAGGCAGTAAACCTCCTTCTGCATGTAATGAGATGATGGGAGAAGAGCACATCGCTCCTGTGGCTATACGGAGGGCAGTGTTCTGTATTATATCTAGCGTACTAAGTGTTGACCGTGTCGCTGACCCATACAATATGCAACCATAGTTGATGCGACTGAGGATGCCTGCCTTATAATAGTGTAGAAGGACATCACGATCCGCTCCCCAGCTCACACCTGCTAGACGGCGCATGATGTCCAGGCACCTGGAGCATGAGAAGCGGAGATGTTCAATGTGCGCCCGCCATGTGAGGACTGGACCATCCAACTGCATTCCCAAGTATTTGTGATGTCTATGCAGAGGTACCCCCATAGATGCCAGGCAGATTTCAGGAAGTGCTGGGAGTCGCTTGAGTGTATGGACCATTAGTGCACTTTTGTCAGCACTGACGAGAAGACCTCTGGCACAAAGCCAGTCACAAAGGGTAAAGGCAGCATGCTCCAGAGAGAGCTGTGCACTCTCCATTGTATTGGCTCGTACGACCAAGGCCAGATCATCAGCATAGACCAGTAGGCTGCATTTTTTTTATATTTGGGTAGTCCGGAGAGTGCAACATTGAATAGGAGGGGACTGAGTACAGCACCCTGTGGAACACCCCGGAGGATGGATTGCGAGGTTGAGGTGGCGTTACCGATCCGAACTTGGAATGTACGGCCAGTGAGATAGTCTCGGATCCAGGAAAACGGAGCTCCAGTGACACCAAACTCTTGTAGCCGATGAAGGATGCACTGATGGGACACATTGTCAAAAGCTCCTTTGATGTCCAGGAATAGAGTGAGCATAACCTGCTTGCATTGATATGTGTCATGGATGTGATGTTCCAGCTGCAGCAGCACATCCATGGTGCCACGCCGTAGTTGGAAACCACACTGGTTTTCATGCAAGAGATCCCTGGACTCCAGCCAGCAAGAGAGGCGAGATGCTACTAGCCGTTCCATGAGCTTGCCCACATTGGAGAGAAGGCATATGGGTCTGTATGAAGCTGGATTTGCTGGGTCTTTGGGTGGTTTAGGGAAGGGGAGGAGAGTGGAATTCTTCCATGGGATTGGGCAGATCCCCTCCTGCCAGCTCCTGTTATACATGGCAAGGAGGCATTCCAAGTGGGAAGCTGGGAGATGTTGCAGGAATTCATTAGGCATCATGTCTGGTCCCACTGCAGTTTTAGGGTGCAGCCTGGGGAGTGATTGTGACAACTCATGCATAGTGAAAGGGTAGCTGAGGGATACTAGTGAATGATCGTGAGTTACTGGCCCTGGAGACTGATGGACATCTAGAGGCAGTGAAAACTGAGAGGGAGTTCCCAGGATGGAATGGAAGTGTTGGGCTATAGTCTGCTTTGTCTGAGTCATCCAGCAGTAAGATGCCATTTCTTTGCAGGGAATAGGAGTGCTGGGATGAACGGCCCTCCATGGAACGTAGGAACCTCCAGGTGCTTGATGTCGAGGTGGAAAAGGTGATGCTGGAACAGAATGTATTCCAGGCTTGGCGTTTGGTAACTATATGATCCTGGAACATATTGCGTCCAGTCGTCGATAACTGATTCTACAGGCATCGGTGGGGTGCTTTTTCCACTCATGCCAAGCCCTGTGGCGATTTTTAACTGCCATCGCACACTCATCTGTCCACCACGGCACACCAGATCTTGTAGTAAATCGCGAGGATGAGAGTCGGAATGCCACCTTGCCGGCGGACAACAGACTAGCTGAGAAGTTCTCAGCTTCGTGATGGATAGAAGCAGTGGGGTTGGTAAGTCATGAGAGGGCCTCCTTGAAGTTCCCCCAGTTTCCAGAGCGGAAGTTCCAGTGTGGGTGGCTTGGGGAGAGATGACGTGGTTGATGGGTTGGAAAGGTGATAATGACTGATAGGTGATCGCTACCCATGTAGGGACCGAGGGTCACCTCACAATCTGTGAAAGCCTGATCCCCAAGGACTAAGTCCAGAGTTGAGGAACAACCAGTATGAGGATCAGTGCGGGTAGGAAGAGATGGAGGAGTAAGGAGACATAATGAGTGCGAATGTAGGAAGGTGTGAAAAAGGGCTTTTCCTGAATTATTAAGGGAGCAGGAGGGAGTGTTAGGGTCCCATAGATGGTGTCGAGCATTGAAGTCTCCCATGATCAAAACTGGGGAGGGGCACTGTGTAAAGTAGTGCCATAGTTCTTCCTGTGAAACACTTGTGCAGGGGTTATAACAAATAAGTACAGTGCACCATGCCTTCCGTAAGGCTACCCTGATGGCTAATACTTCCATGGCCCCATCTGTGAAAGAAGTAATGGACAGGTTGGAGCAGGGAACATCTGCACGTATACATGCTACTATACCACCCCCCTTACCCTGAGGACGATCCCTTCTGATTATCGTATAGCCTGGGAGAGTGAATTGGAGTCTGGTGTGAAATCAGGCTTCACATACTCCAATGATAAGGGGCTGGAATGTTGCCTTAAAGTCTTGGGTCTTCTGAACTAAAGAACGAGCATTCCAGAGAATGGCTGTTAAAGGGGGGACGATATCCATAACGAACATAAATAATTTTTCAGCTTTGGCCAAAGTTGGGCAAAAATGTCTGTCAGGGGTTTACCAGAGAGGTACAGGCTGATTGCCTCAAACAGCAATGTTAGTGGATTAGGGGAACTGTCCTCATCTGCAAGAGAGGTAGATTCTCGGACTTGAGAAGGGGGGAGTCGGTGCCGCATCCTTGGGTCAGAGGGTGCTGGCTGAGGAGGATGGGAATGTGTCAGTCCAGGTTGTCGGGTTGGAGGTGTCACACTCATTGGAGGAGCAGTGTCACTGATGGCAACATCCAGTAGCTCGTCGTCTGAGCTTGTCTGGGAATGATGGGGTTGTTTGCGTGGGTTCCGTCTGATAGGGGATTGATGGACCACTATGTCAGAAGTAAGGTCAGTTGATGCATGGAGTGTCACTATGTCGGGAGTCAAAGTCATTTCCCTCCCTGAATGCAGCGAAGCAGTTCTTGGTGACCGTGGCATATGTTGCTGCTTCCGGACAGGGCCTACTCAGCGTGATCTTGTTGGAGGTGATGCGAGGGGTGACGTCAACAGTCCGGGCTTTGGGTGCATTGCACAGGGCTCGGAGTTTCTTATTTACCTCCTGTAAGGTTGCCTTGCCTTCCTTTACTGTGTCGTGAATGGCACTGGCCTCTTTGTAGACCCCACATAACTTTGATAACACTCTGTGGTGACCGCCACACAGGTAACAATGTGGGGCATTGGTACATTTTTGGCTATCCTTGGTACGGAAAGAGTGCCATCCACTACACAGTGAACAGCGGACTTTGTTCTTGCAGGAGACACTGCTGTGGCCATACTGATGGCAGTTGTAACAGCGTAGGACAGGAAAATGGTAGGGGCTCACTGCGTACACCACATGACCATAGGCCACCTTCAATGGTAGTGGACCTGTAAATTTCACTCTTACACTGAGGGACGGCTGATGGCTGGTATTCTATATACATCTAGGATTTCTGCTGGGTGTCCACTAAGCACCTCTAATTTTGAGCGGAGGCTGGTATCAGACACCTGAGTTGCGATTGGACCAATCTTCCCATAAACTACCTCCGGATCAGAGTCAATGACTGACCTCTTACAGGTTACCTGATATGGTCCCAGCTTGGTTAATGATTCCATTGGTGGCTCGATCTCAGGCACCACTCTGGCTAGAATCCTGACCCTTAGACCCCTGCCTGAGCCCAAGATTGTCACCTCCTCCTCTCGGCTATACTTGGCAAATGGACTCTCATTGATGGATTTTGTTAAGGTGTCCGAGTCCTGGAATATTGGCTTGTTATTGACTGACCTGATGATGTAGGTTACCAGTCGGTCTGTACAGGAGTTGGTTGGGGAGGAGCCGGTGTGTTGTTGTTTGTCCGCCGGCTTTGTCTGAAGATGGTCCTTGCCCACAATTGTCCTCTTCCCTGTACATATGAAGGGTTGATGATCCATTGCCGTGTCTCCGGCACCTCCACCCGACTCGTCATCCATCACTCACTTCGTTTTATCTCTTGCCACGAGAGCTCAAGTCGGCATAACCTCACACCACAACAGCTGACGCGAGCTCCTCAAATCTTGAGGCAGTTGTTCTGTATATACCCACTGAGCTCGGGCATGTGATTTTGGCCGCCATATTGAAACACCAGCACTCAAATTCAAATTCAAATACGTTATTTCCACTAATCAGTGCGAAATGTGTGAGTTGGGAGAAATGGCTGCAGACGACAACAACACCCCAAGCCCCCGAAGGACCACCGGGGATGCGCAGCCGACGCAGAGCGGCTCCAGGCAGGAACGGCCCATTTGTGTCAATCCCCGGCGCCCCTCTTGCTCCCAGCTGACACTACACCAAGGTAGCAGTACCAAGCACCTAGTCACCGGGAAAAATTCCAGTCGGAAGGTCAGGGGTGGAGTTGTCCTATCAACTCCACACAACGCCGCGGCACAGGCCATCGTCCAGCCTGGTACGGGACAGAACAGGCCATCGTCCGTTCCCCAGTTGCTTACTGAAATACAGGGGTAGGGATTGGAGCCACAGATGACACGACAGCCGGAGCAGATGACACTGGCACCCCCAACCCCCCCCAGTACCACTGGGGGACCGCCGCTGACACAGAGCGGCTGGGAACAGGAACGGCGTACCTGTATCACTTCCCGGCGCCCCTCTTGCGCCCAGGGGGTGACCCGGAAAGGTAGCAGTCGCCGGCACCTAGTCTCCGGCCGGAATTCCACTTGCCAGGTAAGGGGTGGAGTTTACAACTCCACGCAACACCGCGGTATTGGCCACAGTCATACCGGGTACGGGGCAGAACCGGCCACAGTCCATTCCCCAGTTGCATCCCTGCTACAAGACCGTGGCACGGATGCGTGTCGGCTGGGCAGAACAGGCCATAAGGCGTTCCCCCCAGAGTGGCGCCGCAGTATTGGCCATGAGCCGTACTGGGTACGAGGCAGGATCGGCCACAGTCCGTCCCTCTGCTACTAGTGCTCTCAGCTCCCTGGTAAGGGCCATTAGCCGTACCAGAGCTACAACCTCCTGTGCCCCTCTGACGTCGGCCATAAGTCACATCGGGCCAGAGGTAGGGCAGGCCATTAGCCGCACTGAAGCTGTTTTCCCCTGTGCCACCCAGACGTCGGCCATTAGTCACGTCAGGCCAGAGGCAGAGCAGGCCACTAGCCCCAGAGCCGTGGCAAGGCCTCACACGAGGTCTTGGTTCCCTGCAACTCCACCAGGGTGAACAGTGGCCGTAGCAGAGTCCCTGCAGACCCCGCAGCCGACGACGGGCCCTGTCTACTACTCCCCCGGCCCGAGGTTCCCGTGAGACGACCTTGTCGGTGACACCGCCCTCTAGCCGTTGCCGCAGTCCAGCCACCCCGGGTTCCAGTGCCTTGGGTCCTCAGTTGCCCCGGGAGTTGCCCTGAACACCAGGGCGTGACTTACCTGTGGGCGAGGCCTCCCTGAGTCTCTCCCAGACTCGACGACAGGCCCGCCTTCTGGCTGTCTCAGGGCCAAGCCCCTAGCCTCACGACTACGTGTGGGGCCCTGTCCAGGGGCGTGCCACTCTGCCCTTCCTCTGGACAGAGGAATCAACCTAGGGCCCACCAGTGGTAACAAAGTGAGTGGACTTTACATATGTGTGTACTCTTTCGACCCAGATATTTGTGTGCATTGACTTATACCTTACGAGTGATCCCCTACAGTGTATTCTCGAGTTAAGTGACCAGGAACCCAGAGTACAGTAAACCCTTGATAAGCCGAACTATATGGGGCTCTACCCTGGTTCGAATTACCGAATTTTCCGGCTTACCGAATTTTCACCCCCCCAAATTGCTAAATTACCGAATTATCACCTCCCAAAACTGCTAAGACAATACCTATTACTTGTCCTTTCAACACTAAATTAAAGAAGCATATGTAAATAAATTAGTTATGACAAAAAACAATATAGTGCATTTAATATAGATTTAACCCCTTCAGTGCTGGGTGTTTTTTCATTTTGTTCTTGCTGCCACCAGACAATTTTAGTCAGTGTAGGTTGGATCTGGAAGTGCATGGGGTTGGTACAGCCTTCGTTAGCCCCTTCAGTATGTGAGTCCAGTCCTGAGTGCCATAAAATCGGCTGGAGGAAGCGTAAATAAAGTAGAAATAGACGTCACAGTACTGAAGTGGTTAATTGGTAGAAAATCATTCACAGAGGCAGTACCGACTATCGGTAACGTGTGTTGGAGATGGATTTTCACCCCCCCCAAATTGCAATAACAATACTTATTACTTGTCTTCTTAACACTAAAGTAAAGGAGCATATACAGTGTATAAATTAATAAAGAAAGACGAAAAACAAAGAATTCAGTGCACATAATTTGCCTTTCGTCAGAGGCAGAAGATCGTCGGCAGTTTGTTTTGTTTTGGAGATGGAGGTGGTTTAACTCACACTCGAACGTAAATTCTAAAAAGTACTCAGTATTTATGTCACTCTATATTAAGAACTAAACTTAAATGTAATCACTATAATAAACTGCAGTGTAACACCTTTCGTTAGAAGCAGTAGATTCTTTTGCAGTTTGTTTTGTTTTGGAGACAGAGGTGGTGGAGGTGGTTTAGTTCATACTGTAACGTAAATTCTAAACAGTACCCAGTATTTATTTCACTCTATATTAAGAACTAAACTTAAATGTAATCACTGTAATAGACTGCAATGTAACACTTTCAGTAATAATAGTACTGAACTTTAATCATGATCACTACACTGTCACATGCGCACATTTTTTTTTTTTTTTTAGCTTCATTCCTTTACGACTAGAGGTGCCAGTATCACTTCTTTTAAGCTATGAACCTTCCATGGCAAGGCAGAAGGCAAAAGGAGAGCACTGTTCAGCACCAAATGACAGTAAGAATGACGCAACTACCGTCTCCAAAAGCAAGCAGCAGACTGGCGCCACGAGTCCACTTGGCGCCATTTTCCCCCCTTCTTTTGCATTTCGGCCTACTTCATACGTGGTCTCGGCCTGAGTTCGGCTAACTGAAGATTCCGGCTTCTAAAAGTTCGGCTTATCAAGGCACTCTCCCTCCCCAACCCACAGGCACGTAAGTGAAACACCTCGGTGACCAACAGAAGGAGTGCATGTTATTTCCATCGTGCCTCCCCTTTGTGCATTAAATCTCCACTCACCCCCGTGTCCAGGCACGTTAGTCAGGGTATGCCAGAACATCGCAGTCCCCCCTGCCAGTGATCACTACGGGCAACTCTACCTGAGATAGACTTCTGGTCAACAGGTGTCTGTGACACAGGTGTTAACGTAACTCATATACAGTACCGTCCAGTGCTATATGGGTTTGGGAAATTATAGTAGACTCATTCCTGTGTCTTAAATTATAAGTGTATTGTATGTGCCATAAGTGTTGGGTAAATAGTACCATACTTCTACCAGTCGGTATAGCGACAGATTCCATTTGTGTTAAGTGTTAACCCATCCCCGACCAACCCAGTTGTAATATATTTGTTGATGTACTATTGTCCTTGGGAAAATATCTGGAATACATGTGTGTAATACTTACTGCCTTATTTTTGTGTCCAGTCCTACTCTTTAGAGTTACCTCCCGGTCTAGAATAGGGACCCGCTATAGCCTGCGTATTTGAGGGCGAGAAACCGACCCACAAATACATAGCATAACACTTACCCTCTGTAGGGCCGCGACACAGGCCATTGTCCGTTTCCCATTTGCTTATCCTCTGCAGGGCCGCGACACAGGCCATAGTCCGTGTCGTGTTGAGGCTGAGCAGGCCATCGTCCGCTCCTCTCATGCAGTCTCCCTCCCCCAGTAGCGCCGCGGCACAGGCCATTGACCATGCCGAGTCTGAGGCAGGACAGGCCATCATCCGTCCCTCAGCTACTTCCTTTCGCAGCACCATGACACGGGCATGAGGCAGGACAGGCCATCATCTGTCCCTCTGCTGCTGTCTCCTGTAGAACCGCGACACAGGCCATAAACCGTGTCAGGCAAGAGGCTGAGCAGGCCATCGTCCACTCCTCCCCTACAGGAGACTCCCTTTCCCCTTCAGGAGGCAGGGTAGACCGAGCCCTGATTCATGTTTTCCCTGTGGTCCGACAGGGCAGAGGTACCGCCATGCAGGCCATCGTCCGCACAGTGAGACTGAGCAGGCCATCATCCGCTCCTCACCCTCCGCTCCTAGGGCATCTCCTGACGGGGAAGTCCCTTGCCTGGCCCACCCTGTTTCCTGTGGCCGGGTGGGACATACTCCCTCCCCCCCAGGAGGTGAGTCCGGGGAGAGACCCCTTCCCCGAGCCGTGGCAAGGCCCTATCCAGGGCCCTGGCACCCTCCAGCCTTCCCCTCATGGGCAGCAGCAGCAGAGGCAGAGGTCCCACCAGCTGACCTGCTGGGGCCGAGTCCTGCTGGTGACGCCCCCAGCCCGAGGTTGCCATGAGGTGACCCTGATGGCAACTCCACCCTCCAGCAGTTGCCACAGTCCTGTTCTTCCAGCGGCCCCAGGTTCCAGTACTCCAGGTCCCCAGGCTCCCCGGGGCCAACCCAGGACTCCCAGCCATGACCTACCTGATGGTGAGGCCCAGTCCGGCACTCCTTGGAGCCAGCGCCAGGCCCGCCTGCTCTCCCTCTTCGACCCTAGCCCCGAGCCCCACACTCCTGCACGGGGCTCCCAGAAGGGCGAGCCTCACCTCACTCCACCAGCAAGAGGTACCGGGAGATGGCCCAACAAACATTGTGAAAAAGGGCCGTAATGGTGTGCAACTCCCAGACCAGTGTAATTCACCAGGCCATAACTGTGACACATAGTGACGTGAATGTGACACGTGGTGTATCTCTCATCAGTGTACTGGCTCAGTCAATATTCCAGAGTGCCTCAGTACGTAAGATTGGACGAGCCTTAGTGATACTCGGTGAAGGTGTATAATGTACAGAGCACAGCACGGTCCCTTAACAGTATCAGTAACGTTTCCCTCCCCTAGTGTTGTTAAAGAATAATGTGCTCTCATGGAAACTTGAATTATCATAAAGAAGCACTGCCACCCCTTGTATAAAATATACCTTCCCTCCCCAGTGATCGGCACTTCCACAAGAGAAACATACGTGTATCTAGTTCACCTCCGAGTGCTTCCCTAGTGGGTAGAAATACCTCAGTCTCCCCCCCCCACCCCTTCCTTGTGTGACATCGCGACTGTCTCTGTCCGTGATGTACCTCCGCGAGTGATTTATATCTATGTCCATGTAACTAGTGTATCAGTGCCGTCCAGTGCTATTACAGTATACTGTTGGTGTATAGAGTATTGTTATCACCTTTGTTACAGATACCAGTGTAACAGACGTGCCATGAATACTGTGTTCATACTACCATACATTCCCACGGCCGGTAGAGTCAGTTTATTTCTGTGTAAACTTATCACAAGCCAGTCACCGGCTAACCCAGTTTCCTATGTAATGGTAAACGTCATCTTTGTCTCTGGGAATATACTTTGAATATATGTGGTTACTGCTGTGTTTTTGTGTCCTGTCCTCTCCCTAGTATACCAACCCGGTCTTGAAAAAGAACCCGCTGTAAGTCTGCGTATTTGGGGAGTGAGAAGTCGACCCTCAGAAACGCGACAGGTAAAAACGCCTGCCTCTCGCATATGCATCTGAGGGACAAGTAGTTGGCCCTCAAACACAATGGTTATTAATAAAGATACACTCGTCGCTTATAATGCGAAAACCTATATGGATTATGATTTTTTTTTTCTGCCTAGTTCAATGAATTATATCGGGTACATTTAGCCAATGAGTATAAAACAACGCCATAGCTTGCTGCAGTGCAGAACTTACCCTTAATGGCGTTATCCATGTCATGAAACCGAATGTTCAGATTGATAAAGACCGGAAGAAACATGGAAATATCTACAAGAGAGTGTGAACAGAAGAGAAGAGGACATGGAAAGACTGGAGATAAATGGGCCCATTTTAGTCATGGTTTTAGTGACCTTATTCATGCAAGGATCTTCCCGCCCCACCCCAGGGGGCAGTAATGTAATAGAATTAGCAAAAGGATATATTTCTTATTTGTGAAATGTAACGCCATCTTTCTTCAATTAATTCCTGTGTCCATTTTTGTATCCATAAGCTGCACAATGGACCATGGCACTATATTTTCCGGAAGCATCAGCTGCTTTCAAAAACCCACAGAACAGCTCAGTTAAAAAATGCGGGCATCAAGCATGGTATAATATGGTTGCCGCTACACCAGCGCTGCCCTGGCGGCGGCTACATAAATTATGCAGTGGTACCCACGAGAAAGCCCCTCCATTCTATAGAGCTTAGTGTATATACCCCACTGAGCTCTATAATATGGAGTGGCTTTCTCATGGGTAACAGTGTAATTTATATAGCCGCCGCGAGGGCGGCGCTGGTGTAGCAGCAGCCATGTTACACCACGCCTGATGCCCGCGTTTTTGTACTGAGCTGCTCTGTGGGTTTTTGAAAGCAGCTGATGATTCCGGAAAATACAGTGCCATGGTCCACTGCGCAGCTCACGGGTACAAAAATGTGCACAGGAATTCATCGAAGAGAGATGGCAAGCAAGAAAATATATTTTGTAGCTAATTCTGTAAAGCTGCCGTCACATTGGGACAAAACTGGCTAACATGCGAGCCAGTTTTGCGAGCCGCTAGCCAAACTGACTCACGGTGAGCGAGATTTCGCTTGCGAGGTGAAGTAGATAACAATTCTTGCTCACAGCTTGTTGGTGGGATTGGAACTCAAATGAGCCTATGTTAATTTGTAATCGGTGAGAAAATATTCAGTTATTCATAGAAGGAAACTTAAACTAAATTTGTTAAGTAAATACAATTTAATTCTTGTGGTTTTTATTCATTTTTACTTTTTTTCTTGTAACCAGAAATAAATATTCGGACACTCGGGTGACCAGGCGCGGAGGCCGTCTGCTTTGTCTCCAAACAACAAGTAGAAATCAGATTTCGTTATGGATCCTGCAGCAAGGAAAACACTAGTAGACTGCTCTGTGACTCTGGAGTTGCTAAAGTATGTGAAGCGGTTACAGAAACTGAGGAAAAGGGAGTGGGTACTCCGTGGTGGTTTGTTTACAAATGTCCATGGGGCGTTAAGGCAGACGACACTGTTAGCCGTTTCGGCTCGCAAGAACATACGAGTGTGACGGATACTCGACTCTGCT
>JAGKTI010015833.1:0-20080 GCA_018397915.1 Birgus latro
CTGACGAAGTGGGTGGTTACTGTCCCCCTTGAGCAAGGGGATGGGTGTGTGCGTGTGTGAAGGTCACAGCCTTGCCCATAGATCGGACTATATGAGCTCTCAGCTCCCTTCCGGGAGGGTAAAAGCTGACGATCACTACCATCAAGTGATCCTGACCGACCGGTGAGTTTCTCTCTCTCTCTCTCTCTCTCTCTCTCTCTCTCTCTCACACACACACACACACACACACACACACACACACTTGCTTCAACACATTCTGCAGTTCTTGCCCCTCTCACCATTCCAAATACCCACACTTCATACCTGCCTTACACACGTTAATACATAGCCTACCTCAGCCACATACCTGCCTCACCCACATACTGTATTTTCCCACACCTGCCTTCAACACCTGCCTCACATAACCACCTCTCATCCCACCCTCCCACACCTGCATCTTAAGTTTTAAAAATTGGCTTTAAAGATACTGATACCATATTTAACATTATCGCTGCATCTCTTTAATAATAGTGGTTATAAATACGGAGCTTCAATATCCTCACCATTATAGTTTTTTCTTCATTTTCTTTCCTATCTTTCTTCCTTTTTTCTTTTTTTTTTACACGGTACTGCGTTTCATAATCATTGTCTCGCATTGTGTTTCTTGTCGCGCATCATTTATGCTTTCCGTGTTTATGTTACTTTGTGTGTGTCGGGTGTGCATTGTGTTTTTGAAGCCTGCCAGGAGAGAGAGAGAGAGAGAGAGAGAGAGAGAGAGAGAGAGAGAGAGAGGGGTACGTGAGTTTGATGGCTCTACTCTCGTCTCGTTGCTTTTCCTCTGCCTTTGTTCTAGCGAAAAGTTTGCGCTCTGTCTTCATT
Organism: Birgus latro; assembly: GCA_018397915.1. Lineage (NCBI taxonomy): Eukaryota > Metazoa > Arthropoda > Malacostraca > Decapoda > Coenobitidae > Birgus > Birgus latro. The sequence continues at coordinate 859 of JAGKTI010015833.1, forward strand.
CACACACTCCGTCCTCATCTGGTTCGACCCACCACTTCTGTTGCAGCCCCCTCGTCTCTCTCTCTCTCTCTCTCTCGGTGGGTGGATTGATGGGTATTTTTCAACATTTAATTGTCAGCTTGTTCATTTGGGGAAATTATTACCTTATCACCTACTGGTTAGTGTGTGATGAGCTTTTGTAAGTAAATCAATATTTTATGCATCTACTTTGTCTCGGTGATTGTTCTTTTTTAGTTTGGTTAATTTTCCATGATTATTTTCTCGGCCCCATTGTTCCCATTCCTTTTTTTTTTTTTTTTAGGCCACTTCCATTGTATCTCGTCCATTATTATTTGTTTCCTGTAATTCTCACCCCCTTTTCCTTCCTCTGCTGCCAAATTCCCATTCGGTTTTTCTCATTATTTCTTTTCCTCTATGCAGTACAGTTCTCGGGCTAGTGAGCTTGGTGGACTCGGTATGTTTCCCCGTTGCCCTTGTCAGTGTCAACCAAATACTATGGGTTGACATTCTAGGGCAGTCTGAATCTATCTATCTATCTATCTATCTTTAGCCCGACGCCCTAATCCCGCAGAGGGTGGCCGCGGACAAAACGCCTCCAAGTCGCTCTGTCACCCACCATTTGCCTACCCCCCAGCTCGCTCCCCCCTCCCTCATATACCTCTCAGCTCCATCCCTCCACCTCATCCTCGGTCTTTCCCTCCCTCTCCCTCCCCCCACTTCACCTACATATACCCTCTTATTCAGTCTTCCGTTCTCCATTCTCTCCACGTGTCCAAACCACCTCAGTGTATTTCTCCTAAACTTCTATCTCACAACGTTCTTTCACTTCTTCATTCGTCAACCTGCCCCTCCATGTCACTCCACATGCCCCTCTCAAGTAACTCATTTCCACTGCTCTCACTCCTGACTTGTTACCCTTTAGCAAGGTCCATGCCTCGCTTCCATACGTCAGGGTAGGGATCACAATACTACCATGTAGTGACCTCTTGACTTCCATACTCACCTCCCTATTTCTCATTACCGCTTTCAGTGAACCAACAACCTTCCTTCCCTGCTGTACCCTTTCAAGTATTTCATCCCCAAAAGTTCCATCCTTACTCATCACACTACCCAGGTACTTGAGTGCACTCACATTCTCCATATCCTTACCATCCAGCCTCACAGTGCATTCTGTGACTTCATTCCTCTCAAACACCATAACTTTACTCTTGTTTACATTGACTTTCAGATTCCTCTTCTTACACACTGTCCCAGATTCATTCACCAAACCTTGCAACTCCCATTCATCATCACTCAACAGTACTGTATCATCAGCAAACAACATCACCGGAATCTTCCACATCTCACCCTCATTCATTGGAGCCACCCCCACATCCACTGCCCTTCCTTTCACCTCCTTTACAACCCCATCCATGTATATATTAAACAGCCATGGAGACATCACACAACCCTGTTTCAGTCCCACATTCTGATCAGAGAACTCACTCAGCTCACCATCCACTCGCACAGTAGCCCTAGCTCCTTTGTACATACTCTTCACAGCACTCAACAATTTCCCCTCCACTCCATATATTCTTAATATCTTCCACATACCTTGCCTATCTATTCTGTCATAAGCTTTCTCCAAGTTCATGAAGGCAGCATACACTTTCTTTCCCTTCTCTAGATACTTCTCTTAATGACTTAGCTAAAATTGGTTATCTGCCGTGCCTTTGCTGGAGAGAGACGCCTTCTCACAGTGGCATTAATACTCGTATAACCAGGCAGCTCCACTACCTTATTATACATATGCCCCTAATCTCCCTTCCTATCCCCCAAAAGGAGGATGGTGGACTGCAGTAGAAAGGAACTTCAGCCTATAGTCTACTAAGTTCACTTTCAGATGAGCCTAGCACCACAACAATGACTTGTACAGTCAGTAGACATTAATCAAAGCTTATCTCTTTCTCCTCTGCACTCTCATAACTGTCTCTTTGGGTGAAATAACCTGTGTATTTACAGGATTTCTCTCTTGCAGGTTATTCAAGCTGCGACTTCGACGAGACACGAGCCTGTTTGCCGACGACGTGGTGATCGAGTCCACCAGAGGACCTGTCCAGTTCGACTTTGACAAAGTGTACTCGGGTACTCTAGCAGGTTAGTGTTTGTGTGTTCATACCTAATTGTATCTTTACAGGATTGAGTCAAGCTCATTGTCTCCTGTCTTTTAATACTGTACTATTTTATCCTATCTTTCTTTAAAACTGTGATGTTTTTGGTGCACACAACTTCTTCCAGTAATATTTTCCATTGATCTATTGGCCTGTCTGGATAACAGAATTTTCTCACATCTTTCTTTAATCATTTCTTATATAATTCCTCGCTGTGTCCTCTCAAAGATGACTGTCTAGGTACCATATACTGTATTCATTAATGTCAATCGTTTCTTCTCCTTCAAGACATTTATATAGCATGATCATATCACCTCCTTTTCTTCTGTCTTCGGATGGTGGTAATTGTAGCTTATCAAGTCTTTCTTCATAACTAAGATCTCTCAGGCTTGGCACCCATCTTGGGGCTGCTGTTTGTACCTTCTCAGTCTTCTCAACATGCTTTTTCAGGTGTGGGTTCCATACTGCTGCTGCATATTCAAATGTTGGTCGTATGAATGACGTAATTATCTTCTTTACCATTTCCTCATTGATGTATGTAAAGACTACTCTCATTTTCGCTAAAAGGTTATACAGTATGTGTTCCTTACTTTTTCATTTTTGATAATTACTCCTAAATCTTTCTTCTTGTCAGATACCTGTAACTTAAACTGTTGCTTCCTAGTTTATAGTCCCAGTCAGGCCTCATTACACTCTCTCCAAATTTTATTACATTGTATTTTTATGCACTGAATTCTATCTGCCATTTGTGACTCCATATTATTTTGTTAGATCCTTCTGTAACTCCTTACATAAGTTCTTGTTTTTTATTGTTCTTTGTATTTTGGCATCATCAGGAAACACATTCATGTAGCTCACTGTTCCGATGTAATCATTTATATACACCCGAAATATGATTGGTGCCAACACTGATCCTTGTGGGACACCACTTGTCACCTTTCTCCAGGACAAGCATGCTCCTCTTGATATTGTTCTCACTTCCCTTTCTTTTAGAAAGTTTTGCATCTACTGCAGTAGGTTCACCTGGATACCTCCATTGTATTTGAGTTTCTGTATTAACCCTTCATGAGGAACTCTGTCAAAAGCATTTTTGAAATCTAAGTATATGCTGTCTACCCATCCATCTCTTTCTTGCATTATTTCTGTCACTCTGTCATAGTACTGTAACTTGTGAGATACAGTATGTTACGCATGATTTTCCTTTCTAAACCAAAATTGCCTTTCTGATAACATTTCATACTTTTTCAAGAGATCTACCCATCTCGTTTCTCATTAACTTTTCTGTTATTATGCTTACACCACTAGTAAGTGAAATTAGTCAGTAGCCCAATGGGTAATGTCTATTGCCTTTTTTATACGGAGGGACTATGTTAGCCTTTTTCCATATTTCTGGTAACTTCCTTTGATTTAGTGACTTTTGAAGTATGGATGAAGTATTAATTGCATATGCTCTCTTAATTCTTCTACACATTCTCATAATACCCAATTGGATATTTCATCTGGTCCATTTGCTTTCCATTTATCAATTTTTTTTTCTTAATTTCTCTTTTATCAAGATAAATGTTTCCCAGTTTGTTGGATGTTTCTTGTTATTTTGTCCATTTCAAATAACATTCTTTAGTGAATACTGACTGGAAATTATTATTCAGAACTTCACAAAGTTTGTCTTCTTTAACCTTAACATAGTTCTTACTTTTGTCTTTGTGTGTGTGTGTGTGTGTGTGTGTGTGTGTATGTGTGTGTGTGTGTGTGTTTGTGTGTGTGTGTGTGTGTGTAATTCACCAGGTAGGTCAGGATCACTTGCTGGTCGTGATCGTCAGCTTTTACCCTCCCGGAAGGGAGCTGAGAGCTCATATAGTCCGATCTATGGGCAAGGCTGTGACCTTCACACACGCACACACCCATCCCCTTGCTTAAAGGGGACAGTAACCACCCACTTCGTCAGTGAAACTTTTCGTAACCTGAGCGAGGCACGAACTCCCGTCTACCAGATGGCAAGCGAGAACACTACCACTGCGCCAGCGAGCGGTGTGTGTGTGTGTGTGACAAAAGAGCTGCAAAGACTGGCTGATATTAATGACCATCATGGGTTCTGCAAGTCCATTAAAACCATCTGTGGGCCAACCAAACACAACATAAACCTTGTTCAATCAGCAGCATGAGAGCTCTGAAGACAAGCAAACAGTCGTAGGAAGATGGGTGCAACACTTCAACACCTTACTGAATCGAAGAAACACGGTGGCACCTAATATCCTTGATAACATCCCAAATACCCCTTAAGTGGCAGATCTTGATGTCTCACCTACACTTGCGGAAACTGTCCAGGCCATCCACTCTCTAAAAAATAACAAAATCCCTGGCCCTGATGGCATACCATCTAAACTGATCAGAGAGGGTGGCCAGTTATTTCACCAGTACCTCCATATCTCATACTGACTTTCTGGAACCAGTTACTTCACTAGCACCTCCATAATTTCATACTGACTGTCTGCAGCCAAGAACAATTTCCATTTGAGTGGCTTACCTCTGATATTGTAACCAGCTACAAGAAGAAAAGGGACCACTCAAATTGTGACAACAGCAGAGGCATCTCCCTCCTTGTGAATGCTAGTAAAGTACTGTGCTTTTTGTGTGGGGACCATGCTACTGCTGCATATTCTAACCTGGGGCAGATCATGGCCACTGTCAGTTTTTTCATCATCTCCTCATCCATGTAATGAAATACTACTCTTATGTTGGTCAAGAGTTTATACGTCTCTCTATCTTGTTAATGTGTTTTTCAGGTGACAAACTATCCTGGATCAGCAGTGTGTGTGTGTGTGTGTGTGTGTGTGTGTGTGTGTGTGTGTGTGTGCGCGCGCGCGCGCGCGCGCGCTTCAAATAACTTTTGGCAAGTTAGCTAAGCATACAATGGGATTCTGTGACAATATATTTGGCAAGACTAAATTACTGTAACTGGGTAAACATGCCGTATGCTTTACAGAATAACACCAGTCTGGTTATCTGCAGCACAGACTATCCACCCATATGGGCAGATGGTCAGTGCTGCAGATATTCACAGCATCCAAGCCCACAAATAGTGAATCCACAGTTACAAGACCAACTGTATAGTAGTATACAGTACACAGTATATTCCATAGTGTATTCTTCTGCATTTTTTTTTTTTTCTGAATGTGGCTAATATATGCAGTATTCATTTTCTTCTCATCTTAGTCCTCCCTGTAGACTCTGTTGGTTGAACTTGTCAGTTCAAGTTGGCTAACAAGGCTTAGCGGAAACTACCATTTTTTTTTGTTGTGGTTCATCCTCTAGTTTAAGTAAAAATGCCATCCAAGCAAGCAGTGAAGAGCTGTGGTTAGTGTGTCTTTCTGTTAGTGTCATTTCATTATGGTAAGGCCATCATTAAAGGTGCCTTATTAATATCTCAACACTTATCTTTTACACTTCATCTCAGATTGCTCTTATCATTGCTGTAGATTCAGCTGATTAAAATGGTTATCTGTAATCAGTCATGATTTTTTAAAAGTCACATATGTAGGTAACAGCTTGAATGTTGTCTGTTGTTGAGTAACCACAGAAGAATTTCGGTTAATGAACATAATTTGAGTCTGTTATTATACCACTTCAACTTGAAAGCATTTTATTAAGTCTGTAAACAACTAAAAGAATCTATCTATTGCCAGATGCCATAAACCCATAAGGGGTGGCCATTTGACTTTGAGTTATTTGTTTTACAGGGAGGGGCACTATCCCTCCACCAACCCACTTGTTAACAAGTAGGGAACATGTATGGTTTGGTTATATGGTTACCACCCAGTATTGTAAATGGTTTCTTGGCTTACAGGAAACCATTTGGCTTGTCACTCAATGTAAAGCCACATGTAAAGGAAAGACAAGCAATAAGAAGTGACAGGAAAGATGGGAGAAATTGGAAGAGAGGAGGGCAGGCACAAAAAACAGTGTTAAAGGCTAAGGAAGAAGTAGCAGCACTACATCAAGTGAGTGGCTGATGGTCGTCACCACCTACCACTAAAAGAATAATTGTCATATATTTTTTAAATCTTCAGTCCTGTAGAGCCCTTAATATGAAGTACTATAGCTAAATGCAGCACAGCATTTCCAGTTTTCCATGCTTTAGTTACTACCATTGTAATAGTTTCTAGGCAGTCAGTTAAGTTTTTTCTACTAATTTATCTATTAGTAGTCATGTGCAGGTGTACCTTTTTAAATGTCAGTGGTCAGATCATTGTCACCCCATGCACATCTGTATATGATACTGACAGCCACTATCTTTCCAGATGATGACCTGGCAGAGGTGTCTGGAGTGGTAACTGGTGATGGTCTGTTTGATGGCCATGTGTCGACTCCCAATGACCTTTACTACCTGGAACCTGCCACCCGTTACTTGGAGGGGGCAGACTTTCACTCAGTCATGTACAAGGCCTCTGATGTGCAGCACCCGACTTTGTCACGCTGTGCCTCACAGCAGCTGCACTTACGAGGTACTGTGTCCTCCCCTTGGTCCTCACCTCGACCCCACCCACGGCCGCCTCCGCCTTCCTCTCACTCTTCCATTTCGTCCAACATGGCGGCGGCAGTGGGTGGCAACCGTGACACTCCTCAGGCTGTGATGCCCCCATCACCCCGCCACCACAACCAACCACAACCACAGCAACCATCCAGCAATCATAGTCAATCACCCTCAGATCATCTTATTTTTGATAACAACTCGCCATTTTTTGTAAACCAGTTCAAAGGTAGGGAGCTGCCCTCCCCAAGCCCTCATAATGCCACCCAGCCTCTGCCAGCCGCCCACCTTCATGACCCCACGAGTCGCCTTGACTTCCAACTGGTGTATGAGCCTACTGGGAGTAGTTCTTTCTCCTCCAGTGCCCCCTGGAACTACACCCGTCGTAAGAACCCTCCACCACCACCACTTCCCCTGAACTCTGCGCATAGCTGGCACAGAAGGACACCCAGGAGAAAAAGGTAAGTCTCCTACTCACAGCATCATTTTCATTGCCACAGACAATACAGCAGCCCTGAAATCCAGCTTGAATATGTAATTTTGCAGAGTAGTAACACAGATTTTTAGACAAACAGGCATAAGAGCATTGTAATTACCATGCCATAACACCTCTCTGACACCACTTTGTACCACTACATACCTTGGGTTTCTTTCTTTTCAACGGCTTCCAGCAACTGTTGGGAAGTAGTTGGCTGGTTTTGGCACTTAGTTTAGCTTCCAGTCCATAGCTAGAAAACAGTGATACTGTACCATGGTCATCTCCAGTATGGGGATTCCATAGAGGAAAAATGGCATTTTTTTATATATGCATGTAAACTTTCAAAAGGAGGAATGGTTCATGTGCATAAAATTTTTGTGTATAGAACCCATGAGACAGTTATGAAGTTTGGACCATTTCTCTGGACGCTTTGTTAATATTTTTCCTGTTTTACATATGTGACTTCCTCATTATAGTTTGTAATCCTGATCACCCTATTTATTTTATGGTAATCATTCCACAGGTCGAGCATTGACCCACACAAGACAACATGTATGCTGTACCTGCAGGCTGACCACTTGTTCTATCAAAAGGTGGGATCAGAGGAGGCTTGTATAGAGACCATCACCAGGCATGTTCAGCGTGTCAATAACATCTACCGGGTCACAGGTCAGTAGGAACCGAGTTTGTCATGATAAGCTAGATATAAGTTTAGTACAGATTTAAGGTTAATCTGTTTCATAAGTCAGTCCAGGTTGCTGGTTGATGGGCCACAGATTGGTATGGCTGACACTCACTTTTGGCCATAGTGTAGTCCAAATCGGATGTAATTTTGAGTTGGCAATAATTTAAAATCACCTCACTTCCCAACCAAACAAATCAGATGCACATAAGAAACTGATGAAGAAATTTCATTGGAAAATAGGCTGATCATTAATGAATATTATGATAGTCCCTTCCCCTTACCTTTCCAATATTGTACTGTATCTGCATTTTGAAGGTGGACATCCCCTGGCACTTATGGAGGTTAAGCTCCTTTTTTTGTGGTTCATAGTTTTGTTGATACAGTATCTCTGGGTGACAAAGTTTGAAAGTAAATGTAGATAAGAGTAACAGAGTGGAAATTGAGAAATAGGGTGATGCTGCATGTGATGTCGTGGTAAATTGAGAAAGATCCGATTTAGTGGAAAATTTTACCACAGGTATCTTAGTGTGGTCATGCAAGAGAGAGAGAGAGAGAGAGTCATAAGCGGAGGGTAAATTAGCTCAAAGAAGAACTGTGGTCAGTGCTGTGAAAATACTGATGCAGAAATGAGTCCTGAATCAAAAGCTTCAGTGGGAATGCAAGAACTGATTGTGGCATGTAGGCTAATTGTCAAGTCTAGATCGAGAGAAGTGGAAATGGGGCTACTGTATTAAGAACTATATGTGGATTGCATAGGCTGAACAGAATTAGAAATTTAAAGTCGCATTTAAGCTGTAATGTGAGGAAGTCTTGATCAAAAGTTTAGATATAATGTTCTCTTAAAGAGAATGAATATGAATGGAGTAGTGAGAAAGGTATACATATGTGAGTTCAAGCATGGTAGGAGGCATGAACAGACAACAGACAAGAAGATGGACTGATATTGTAGGTAAATATATATGGGGGAAAGATGAGAAATTAATGAGGGATGGAAATGGATGGATAAGTACAGTGTGTATGGAGTTGATGAGGGATAGAAATAGATGGATAAGTACAATGTATATGGAGATATGGGTTTTGCCCATTTTATTGATAGATGGCAGAGTAGCACAATCCCAAAAATGCTGTGAACTGTACTTGAAATGAAAAAGGTACTATTGTTTAGTTACACAGTCATGCATGGTGAGGTGGAGCTGAGAATTTTGAAGGTTTCAGTGAGTTTGGTCCCCTTTACTAGGCACTCTATTGACTGTTGTGGTTTTAGGCTTTCCCATTCATATTATGGATCCTTCCCACTCCATTACATATTATTATGGTGGTAGGAATAGGGAGATGTGAGGAACATTCTAGAAATTAAGTGTTCTCTCATTGGTTTAGGCTGGTGTTTGCAGAAGGAAATGTGAGGAACATTGTGGAGATTTCAGCATTTGTTGTGCTTTTATTGTCTTATAATAGGAATTAGTTCTTGTCATTATTGTTTCATTCATTCATTCATCACATAATCCTATGTTGCCCCCATGAGGAGCATAGGAGCCCAGGGCTAGGCAAGTTGATCCTGACATTTAAAATGAGTGTGACCAGCTTCACTCATCCCTGAGTGGCATTATTCCAACCACTCCTTGGATATAAACCTGCACTGGCTTAATCCGACTGGAGTGCCGTAATTACCCACTAACCACCAGGCACCAAAATTTGGTTATATGGTTACCACCCAGCATAGTAAATGGTTTCCTGGTGTACAGGAAACCATTTGGCTTGTCACTCAGTATAGACTCACCATGTATATAATTAATTTGAATGTTATTGCATGAGAAATTGTGAGTTTTCACCCAGGATCTAGAATGCTCATTATTGCATCAGAATATGCGAGTTCTTTTGCTAGAATATTCTGGATTGCACCCGTAGGGGCAGTCGGGGGAGGGGGGAAGTATATTAAGAGGGCTGCCTGGTTTGCTGGCAACATGTCAGGAAGAGAGAGCCAGACAGTAGAGTTTTAGTGAGTTAGCGACAAGTGACAGACAGAGTTGTGTTTTTTGTCAGTGAAGAGTCAGTGAATCACCGACAGAGTTAGTGAGTCAAACAGCGAGAGTAATCAGTGAAGGACAGAGTAGTTAAGCAGAGAGTTAGTAAGAGTTAGCCAGTGAAAGAGTGGTCGTGATTAATGGGCAGAGTTAATGTGGGAGAGAAAAGTCAGTGTTTTGCAAGTGTACCTCAGCTGTACCTAGAATGAATAAAACCCAGTGGCATCCATCTGCCCTTGAGTAACAGCCTGACCTGTCAGTGTGTCATTCTTGTTGTTGTATCAATGAACTCTAAGGTTGTAACAGTTGGTGTCTGGAATAGAATAAATCCTACGGTGTAATTTAATGGAAAGTAGAGTCCCTCATTACCATTTCCACACATTTACTTTAGGTATCCAGTCACTTCCTAAATAAAATCATTGGGTGGTGGCCAGAGTAATATCCTGATATGTGCTGGTCCTCATTTCATTTTGTTTTGTTTAAAAAGGCTTCAATGTGCTTGCACCTAATGGTGGCTCTCCACGCTGCTTGATTTCTTGCAGCCTTCCAGTTCAGTTCCATTTCCTTGAAGTCACACTCTGTGACCTCATCCCAGGTCTTTTTTGGTCAGCCTCTTGCAACCCTACCTTTGATGCTGACACGTCTCACCATCCATACACCCAGTTGTCATCTTCCATCCTCTCAACATGTCCAAACCATCTCAGTCTACCCCTCCCCATCCTTCCACTCAACTCTTCAGTTACAGCCTTAACACCTCCAGGCCTCTCATTCAAGGACACACTGCACATCCATCTAATCATTATCATTTCTGTATGTTCAAGCCTACAAATATTCTCTTCCTTTACTCCCCAGGTCTCACTACTTTACAGCATTACTTTCCTAACACATGCTGCATGCAAGGACCCCTTAGCATGGAGGGAGAGCCTTCTCAGTGTCAGGATTAATGTGTAGCCTATGCTGGTGACTCATGCTTCTAATTTCATTCACTCCAGCTTCACTTCTCTAAAACCTTATCTTCCCATTCCCCCCCCCCATCCTCTTTTACTTCCTTTCTCACAGATTTTGATCTTGACGACACCGCTGATGAGATTGGGTTCATGATCAAGCGCATCAAGGTGCACACAGAGGAGGCGCTTCAGGACCCAGCCTACCGCTTCCCGGGCAACTATGGAGTGGAGAAATTCCTTGAGCTTTTCTCTGAGGAGGACTATGATGCCTTCTGCCTTGCCTACATGTTTACTTACAGGTGTGTTGAGAGAGCATTTTTGTTCATAAATTAGGCCATGAACAAAATGCAACAGTGAACCTTTTGACATTACAAGTGAATTCTGTCTTTATCTGCCATACCCATATTACCCCTGTTGGATTGTAGGGGCCCAAGGCCAGATTCCTGTAGCCCAGAGCATTTAAGTGTAGGAGACTGAATATCATTTTTTATCACTTATGTTTCTGACTGGTATACCATAGATTAATTTTATTCCTAAGTTTTGGTCTGGTATAGTTGCCATATACTACTTAACAGCTGTTTGAAAATGTGGAGTACAGTACTCTTATAAATTATCCCTCTTGTGTTCATTAAATTAGATACAACAGGAAACACAGACTCTGCTACAGTAGTCTAACTTCAATCTCTCCTATACACCAAAAGGGATGATAAGGATAATAGGAGTGCCTTATGTCACTTTCTTTACCATTTTATTTTTCCATTTGTTTCTTGCAGAGACTTTGAGGGTGGAACACTGGGTTTGGCATGGACGGGTGACTTAAAAAATGCTGGAGGGGTGTGTGAGAAGAATGGACATTATCGTGGTAGCCTTAAGGTTGGTAGACTCAGTGTTGTGGCCATATTTTAGATATACTGGTACTAAATTATTCCTATGGTTCTTGTTTGTTTGTTCCACTGATGTCCTGTCTTCTCCCCGGAATTTTCCACAAGGGGATGATCGTGACAGAAATGTCTTGATTTCACAGTGTTGTGAATTACTGTATTCAAATGGTAGAAATTATTCCCACATATTGAAATTATGAGTATAATACCTGGAGAGGGTCCAGGTTAAACCAAAACTGTTCTATTTTTGCTATAAATACAGTTTAAGGATTGTGATAGTTTTTACCACATGACATAAAAGGTCTTGGCAGCTTCAGATATTAGGAGTTATCAGCCTCCTTAACCACCTCATCCATGTATTCACCACAGTACATCTTACTTGCTGTGAAGAGTATGTATGAGGGGGCTAAGGCTGCAGTGCATGTGGATAGTGAATTGAGTGAATTTTTCTATTTGAATATTGGATTGAAACAGGGATGTGTCATGTCACTATGGGTGTTCAGTCTATATATGGTTGGGGTTATAAAAGAGATACAAGGTAGGGCAGTGGATGTTGGTGCAGCTTTAATGAGAGAGGGCAACATTTGGAAACTCCCTGTACTGTTGTTTGCAGATGATACTGCAAGGCGTGATGAAGAAGCATGGAAGAGTGTGTAAAAACCGGAATCTAAAGGTGAATGCAGGGAAGAGTAAAGTAATGGTTTTTGAGAGAAGTGGTCACTGGATGTACAGTGAGGTTGGATGATGAGGAAATGGAAAATGTGAGTGTATTTAAGTCCTTGGATAGTGTGATGAGTAAGGATGGAAGTTTGGAGGGTGAAGTGCTTGAAAGGGTACAGCAAGGAAGAAAGGTTGCTGGTTCTTTGAGAGCAGTGACTTTCTGTCCCTAATGTAACTTCCAAACCTACCCTTCTTACTAACAACTTGACTGTTTTAACATGTTGGCTATATAATGAAAAATTATTGTTACTATGGTGCTACTTATATATCAGGGTGGTTAACTGCCTGGTTAATCAAATGTTCTTCGTCTACTTTTCCATCCTCCAAAAAGAGGATGGTGGATGGTAGGAGGGGGGCAGCCTTATCCCCCAGTCCACTGGGTTCACATTTCAGATGAACTTGGGACTACAATTACTACTGCTTGGGTGACTTACATTTATAGAACATTTATAGAAAAGTAAAGTCAACTTTCTCTTCCACCATTATACATAAACTGTTATCATCCTGGAAAGAATTTACTGCTTTCAATAACCTTCCTTCATCACCACATAGTGGGTACTGTATACTGAGAACCTTCTGTAGTTGCTTCCATACCACCATATCATAGGTTACGGAGACTAAAATTTTGATGGCTTGTAAGAGTGATTTATATAAAGCATAAGCTGTCATAGAAGAATTCCATCACTTCAGTATAATTCTGAGTTGAGGAAGTTTATTGGTAAGTGACATTTGCTCTCATAACACTCTTCTGTCATTTTCTGTTAAACCATTTTCAGGTAGGTTTATATTTTTTGTGTGTTGTACTCTGAAAAATACCATTTTAGTGTCTGTTGCGCAGGATGAGGACATTTTATACCACATCTCACTTTGCCACTATTTACAGAGCTTGAACACTGGGATTGTGACGCTGCTGAACTATGGGAAACACGTACCACCTGCAGTGAGTCATGTCACTCTGGCTCATGAAATTGGTCACAACTTTGGCAGCCCACATGACCCTGAGGGTGATACTCGTTGCACCCCGGGTGGTGAGGATGGCAACTATATCATGTTTGCCAGGTGAGGAACAGTTTGTGTGTGTGTGTGTGTGTGTGTGTTGGAGGGAAGGAGAGATTAAAGGGGTCGAAGAAAACTCATAAGTAGGTGAGGCTAAACGAGTGAAGTGAAAAGATGTGAGTGTTAATAAAAGTGATGAGGATGATCCAACAAGAGTTGTTTGTAGCATTATTGAGAAAGGAGAAGCAAAAGGAAAATGATAAGCAAATGTGACCAATGAGAAAGATAGGAGTTGGGTCATTCCAGTGAATTTGAACACTTTGTGTATTCTTTATAATACTGTAATATCATCATCTGTCTTGTGCAGTATGATCAGTGCAGTGTCTCATAGTTGTAGGAGTATGTGGAGGGTAGTTTTTGGAGTAGTAGTCAAAGGTTATAGGAAAGTGGAGAGTGTATATGTAAGGAAGGGGATTATGAAAGATGATATGTGAAGGAGGTAACAGAGCAGGGTAAGTCAAGAGATTATAGGAAAGGGGAGGGTGTAGGTACAGAGTATGAATGAGAATATACAGTATTACCCTTGCACCCCAGGCATATTCATAAATTTTTATTATCTTCTGTTAATTTTCTTGTTTTAATGAAAGGGGTAACTCCTGTTAAAACTAAGAACATAATAAAAAAAACTACCCTATTTTACTTGCAAATAAATGGTAAGAGCATTTTTATAGCTAGCCTCCATCATCTTGATGTGGCAGTAATATTATCTTTGGCAGTATTGGAGACCAGAGTGTCACTGAGACCTAACAAAGGCAGCTCAGGCCATCTTTTGTGGTCATTGTCCCAGTCAACACATACTAGGATGACAGGAGAGTTGTGGTATATAGCAGAGTTGACGAAAATCAGGATAAATAGGGGAAAAGTGTGTGTATCTTCGGACATTATCTGGAGTGTAAGAATTAAGGGAGTAGCAGAGGAGGGAAATGTAAATTATGAGTATTTGAAGACAATACGGAAATAAGGAGTAAATCATTTATATTTTTGCTATCCCATTTGTTAACATTACAATTTAGCTTTGTTTTGGGAAGAAAAACACATCTCAGTCTGGGTGTCTTAGTTGTGTATATTAGCTTTCCTTACTTTGGTGGGAGATAGTTCATTATATTGGTAAATTTAGTTTACTTGAATATTGATAAACATTAAGTTTTATATAAGTGACCTAAAATGAAATAATGGCATACTAATGTACTGTACAGTCAAATTATGTCATTTGCTGTATAATATTTACATATAGTAGGCTGACATATATATACTCACAATATTTACTTACTATATATAAATGTCATACATAACATAATCAACTTTGACTGTGTATAAGTATGCCATTATTTTATTTATATAACAGATGTTGCATTGGCCCTTGCATGATGAAATATTTATATTTTACACTTGAAAGTACCAGATACATTTATTCAATTTTAAGACTTCTTATAGTGAAGGGGTTTCATAAACACCATTGCCCTGATCTATTTCTGGGCAGCACAGGAGAATATTGAACTGACCTGAATTCTCTTTCAACAGAGCAACATCAGGTGACAAGCGAAACAACAACAAGTTCTCCCCGTGTTCACTCCGCCAAATCAACAGTGTTCTTAATTCCAAAGCCCGGGATTCCAAAGGCTGCTTTACAGAACCCCAGAAAGCGATATGTGGGAATGGTGTAGTTGAAGCGGGTGAGGAGTGTGACTGTGGCTGGGAGGAAGACTGTGATGAACTTTGCTGTCACCCTATGAGGAGTAACCCCAAGAAACACCAAAAACCCTGTACCCTTCGTCCCAACAAAGTCTGTTCTCCATCTCAGGTGAGAGTAGTAGTAGTAGTAGTTGTTCCCTAGGCAGTCTGGCCAAACAGCCCCGAGTCCCTAAGGAAGGCCATGGCTGAGACTGAGCTTTCCCACAGAGCTCTCAAGGAGTGTATGTTGTGTTATTGGCGTAGGTGATTATGTGCAATACAGTCTTGCATAATGTGTTTAATAGTATGGGGTGCTGTGTTACATCCTGGACAGGCATCAGCGATGGAGTAATCCAGCCTCTTCTGATAACTTAAGAGGGCTGCATGATGCCAACATCTCAGCCTGGCCAGGTGGACCCTGTCCTCACGAGGGAGATAGGATTCAGAAGGGTGGATATCAGGAGGGCGTGCATGCAGCTGTGTGTTGTCTTTGTGACTGGATGGAGTGGTGAGTGATTTGAGTATGGATATGCTTCTGGAAGCTGGTCTGAGGTGGATGAGGGGGGAGAGATGATAGTATTTGTGTACGATATTGTGTGCTGGGTCTTGTCTTGATGTTCCTTGGTGTGTGTGGTATTTGTGTATGATATTGTGTGCTGGATTTTGTTTTGATGTTTCTTGGTGTGTGTGGTATTTGTGTATGATATTGTATGCTGGGTGTTGTTTTGATGTTCCTTGGGTTGTGTGAATGTGCTGCCATGTAGTGTAGTGGATGTTGTGGGTTTGTGGAGGCTGCAGCAAGAATTTGGGTGCCTCTCACATCTAGATGATCCTTGACTTTGAGGACTTTGGTTTCTTGATGTAGGTGGTCTGGGGATGTAGTAGCTGTGCAGCCTGTGATTATTTTTAGGGCCTTGTTCTGTATGGTCTGTAGAGTGTTATAGTGTGTTTTAACGAGGTTAGGAGCCCAAGCAGGGCTTGCATAATTCATCACTAAATGTATATATTGTTTGTATACTGTGTTGGTGGTTTCTTTGTTATATGGGCAAGTGATCTCAAGGCATTGGGTCTTGGTGTTAATTTATTTGTGATGTTTGTGATGTGTTGTTTGAATGACATTGATGTATGTTACACCAAGGATTTTGTGTGTGTGTGTGTGGTAGAGGAGTGTTGCTTATGGTGAGGTGTGGAATGTAACTGTGTTCTGCTGTCCAGTTTGAGAAAAGGGTCACTGTAGATTTGGCTGGAGCTATTTTGAGCCTGTTTGTGGTGAACCATTCATGTAGTGTGTTGAGGTAAGGTTGGAAGATGTATGCATCTGTGTTTGGGTTTTGGTGTGTACATGTGTTATGTCATCTGCATAGGAAGCTATGTGTATCTGTGGTGTGTGGGGTGTGGGTATATCGTGCATGTATAGGTTAAAGAGTGTAGGGGACAAAACAGATCCTTGGGGAATGCCATTTGTGAAGTTTCTGACGTTCAAAGACTGACCGGCAAATGCTACATTTGCACATCTGCCTGCTAAGTAGTTTGTCAGCCATCTTTTTGTGTTATTATGCATTGTTTCATTTCGTTTAGTTTTTGAAGGCTCCAACATGGTTGCATGTGTTGGCCTTGGTCACATAATGGCGGCTTTCCACGCTGCTCGATCTCTGGCAGCCTCCTTGTTCAGTCCCTTAACCCTTAAGTCACACTTAATGACCTCGTCCCATGTCTTTCTCGGTCTACCCCTCCCCCAATATTAACACTTCTCACCCTCTATACCCAATTATCATCCCCCATCCTCTCCACATGTCCAAACCACCTCAGCCTACCTCTCCTCATCACAACACCAACACACTCCAGTCCCATCCTACCCCTCAACTCTTCCATCGTAAACCCAGCCCCCCCAGGCCTTGCACACAGGGACGCACTGCACATCCACCTAATCATTGTCATTTCTGTACGTTTAAACCTGCGAATATCCTCTTCCTTTACTGCCCAGGTCTCACTACCATACAGCATCACACTCTTAACACATGCTGCATACAAAGATCCCTTAGCACGTAAGGAGAGTCCTCTCAATGTCAGGAGAGGCAACAGCTCCCTGAACTTCTTCTAACCACTTCTCACCCTAGCAACCGAGCTAACTCCAGCCCCACCTCCGGCACATAACATGTCTCCCAAATAACAAAACTCCTCCACACACTCAAGAGACTCACCTGCAAGTTCAACCCTCTCACGCCTAACAATCTCCACCTGCTCTCCCCGACACGCCGCACACATGAAATCAGCATTATCTCGCTGTCTACCTCTAATACCACTACATCTCTTGTGCACCCATTTATCACAAACACTACACAAGATGGAATTACTTCCCACACCCGTGGCAAACTGCACATGGTCACTCTCCCTCTCCTCTGATTGTACCGCCACCAACCCTAGATATCATTACTTGTTTTATCTGCATTTACCCTTAAGCCCTTGTACCCCATACCATCTCTCCACTTCTTAAATCTTTCCTCAGCCTGCCCTTCATTGTTCGCAATGAGCACCAAATCATCAGCATACAACATCTCCCATGGGAGTCCATCTCTGAAGTCACGTGAGAGGGCTTCAAGTACCATGATAAACAACAAGGGATTCAAAACTGACCCCTGATGCACATCAACATTCACGGGAAACTCATCACTCAAAACTCCATTCACTCTTACCTGGGTGCGAGTACCCACGTACATGGCCATAACCACCCTAACCAGCCACTCTTCCAACCCCAGCTTTCTCATTGCCCACTTCACCACCTCTCTAGGGACTTTGTCAAAGGCCTTTTCCAAATCAACAAAAACAAAATACAGTTCCCTTTTCTTACCAGTATATTTTTCCTGAAGCTGTCGAACAATGAATATGGCATCAGTGGTCCCCCTGCTTGGAATAAACCCAAACTGCATCTCATCGATATTCACTCTTTCTCTAATCATACCTTCTAGAACTCTCTCCATTACTTTCATTATCTGATCTGAGAGCATTATACCTCTGTAATTTCCCTTTTCCAGGGCATCACCCTTCCCTTTGTACACACAGTTACACTCTTCAGCCAATCATCTGGGACAACACACTCATATATAATCATATTTATCAGGTCAGTGACTAACCTCAACCCAGTATCTCCTGAGGCCTTCAACATTTCGGCAGTCAACCCAGACACACCTGCCACCTTCCCCATCCGCATCCTGCCTATAGCCTCACTCACAGTAGCAGCATCAATCAAAGGCCAAGGGCCAAACACTGGATCAGCTGGCTCCAAACCTTCCCTATCCCAATCAAACTCCTTATTCAATAACTGGCTATAATGCTCTCTCCATGCATCTTTAATATCCTCACTGTTCACCACTACCCCTCCTTCATCATTCTTCACACACTGCTCACCTACAATGTCCCGATTATCCCTCTTCACCTGATTTGCCACCCTAAAAATCATATTTTTCCTTCCTCCATGATTTAGATTATCAAGTTAAAGTCTCTGTGACTCAGAATTCGCCCTGTATACCTCTCTTCTAGCCCTGCGCTTGGCAGCCAAGTACTCCTCCCTGTTACCACCCTTCTTCCATTCCCAGAAAAGCCTTCTTTTCTCCTTAACTGCGGCTTCTACATCCTCATCCCACCACCAAGTTACTTTATGTCTTGGTGGGCCTCTTGTCCAACTGCATATTGCATTGGTAACTCTCAAGAGGTTGTTCTTAAGGGCTCTATACTGTTCATTAACGTCTCTATCTACGGCTTCCTGTTCAGCCACCACTCTCCTCATCTCACTATAAAAGGCATCCCTTACTGATTGGTTTTCCAGCTTCCATATTTTCCTCCTAGGTACATATGTCCTCCTCCTCATCACTCGTTCCTTAAGCACCATGTCACAAATCAACAGTTTGTGCTGCTGCACACACTCCTCGCTTCCTACAACTTTAACATCCCTCACTAATCTCCTATCATCCTTCCTGACCAGAAAATAATCTATCTGACTACTATTTCCCCCGGACTCGTACGTAATGAATCTACTCACTCTTTTTCTAAAATGTGTGTTGCACACAATCATGTCCGTAGCCTCCCCA
>JAGKTI010015834.1:0-12644 GCA_018397915.1 Birgus latro
CTTACCTCCTATCCCTCGACTGTATCTATTACCCCTCCATTCTACTGTATCCTCTACACTTTCGTCCCTCTCCGCTATGTCTCCTACTTCTCCACCTCCCTCCACTTCATCTCCTACCTCTCCATTCTATCTTCTCCCTCCCCCTCCACTCCACCTCATACCACTCATCACCTCTCGATCATTTTTTCCACCCCCTCTCCGTAACGTCAGCCTCCTCCCCCATTACTACCCATCACCTGCCCCATTCCTGTCCATTATCACCCCTGCCGTCTTCCATCCCCCTCTTGACTTCCACATTTGCTTCCCTCGGCCCACCTGAAGAACGAGGGTAGCCATGCTGATGCTCTAGTGCTAAGCGTTCATTGAAAAATTATGAGCAATATATATACAAAAGCATTTCCTCAGTTACGAAACGTACTGATAATCTTTAAGGTAACTGTACATCCAGCTGAAAAGGTTGATATAGATAATAAACTCTGCATGTTGGACCCATAAAAACACAAATGACAAAGGACAACTACCGTATCTTTATATTTCTCTTTTTATTTCTTCCTCCAGAGCTTTCATTTTATAGTAGGTGCTTGCCTGCCACTAGGCCACCACTGAATGCAGCACATTACCTTACGCAGTATATGGCATACCTTGGCAAGTACTGAGAGATTATATATAGCCTCTTACTAAAACACTCTAAATGAAACATTGCTTCTGCCACGTCCATTACATCCGCCTCAGTTTATCTATGCTTTTAGCAGGCTGCACACACACCATTATATTACTCCGTACCCCTCACGTTAGTTGTGCTGCATTCCAACACCTCCTTATTTCATCCTAGACAGAAGGACTATAACTTGTACCACATTCGGTATACTACAAAGTATAATCCTAGAACTATTATCGCTTCGTTTTTATCTGAGATGACAATACTTGGGGTGACTCAGTGTATTGTAAACGCAATGGGTCTTGAATATAGCGCTATACGCAAGTGTTACGTAAGAAACAGCCAAAAGAGCAATGAGCACTCGATCAAAAAAGTATTAGTGTACATTCCGTGTGAAACAATCTGACACACACACACATACACACACACACACACACACACACACACACACACACACACACACCCACAAAGATAGATGCAGCAAAATTCTCTTTGATCCCACCCAACAACAGCAGACTAGTTTCATATATCATAACAGCAGACCAGTTTCATATTTCATTTATGAATAACACATCTCATGTAATACAAAAGTTATATTATTAAACTATGAATAATGAAAACTGATTAATATTCTAGGGGCACCATGAGTTGTAGTGATCATTTAGGATATCATCAGCTCCTTCCTGTGCAATACTTTTTGAACGAATGTACAGAATGGAAGAAATGACATGGATGGAAAGTGTATATCAGATGTTAAGATAGAAATATCACTCCCACTGGAGGTCGCATAACCATACTCTACTCTTTTTCGTCTTAGCTCAGACTGTCGTCTTTTTGCAGCTTACTTCACGTAGCTCAATGGCAGAGAAAGAGAATACTTTGGTTTTACATCCTTTTCATAACATTTCTTAATTACAAACATCGCATTCTCTTGCTAATGTATTCTTACACCTGGGATTCGTAATGGAGAGATGGCAATTTTGAGCAAAGTCAGGAAAAAAAAAAGAGAGAGCGAATAATATCTTCAACCAGCTGAACACTGTCAGTCGCAAGAAAGCTTTTCATGGTCTTATTTTCTCATTATGTTTTGGAGCGGGTAAACTAACCCCTGCCGAACCGCGACCAGCCCAAATGCACTTCACATTTTCCAGTCGCTCAGCATCGTGCAGAGGAGGGGGATGGAGAAAATAGTATACTCAGGAAGAGAAACTGGCCTATAATCTTCACTCTTGTTAACCCATTCTACCTGATGACTTCGTTTTATATTTTATTCTTTGCTGGAAGATTTTATCCAGCCCATGAGAGACAATTCTAACTGAACGGGGCTGGACATAGCATTTGTTAACCCTCTTATTACAAAACATCCTTCCTAGGTTACAGAAAATCCTCTGAAGATGAATGGGTTAAAATTATAAATACGTCATCGAACTGAACGAGCTAACCCTTTGACTTTTACGATTTCTCTCCCCTTTATAAAATCGTGTGGAGTTAGCCAATACGAAATCCCCAGACGTATCTACAGCAGAGAAAAAGATACACAGGACAGACGCCTTAGGCTGCTTGAAATTACGTGAATTCCTCTCAGCTGTACAAAATCGTCCGGTGTCAGCCTGAAAAATTGCCCAGGTGGACGACACACAAGGAAAAGGGTAATCAATAAGAAAGGAAGGTGCTGGCTTGAAAAACTGGCTCCTACGTCACTGTAACGATAAAGAACTTTAGATATTTAGAAAATGATGCATACTCTAACTTACGGTTGATTTCCTGTCGTAGTTTTTTCCTTGTTTTTTCAGGTAGAACAACTGTTACGAAAGGCATTTGCAGTCCCCCTTCTTTGTCCTTCCTATGAAAACAAAGTAACTTGAAAATTTACCTCTCTTGATAAGGTTTCTTCTCCATCTTCCTTTTATAAGATCAAGAGAAATGGGGAGAATCTTTCCTCTTCCAGTCCTTCCTGAGAGAAAATACAAAAGGACAAAATTACTAGATGCGGAAGCTTCAAGTACCTTCTATTAATACCTTTTGTGTGGTTTGGTATGGGAGGATGATTTTGGATGGTGTGGTGTGAGAGGGTGGTATGGTGTGCTGCATTGCGTGCCGGGTTGTGGTGTGATGTGGTGTGGTTTCGCTAAAGTCACTGAAGTTAATGATTGTGGGGTATCTCGTTCCTGAAAATCACTAGTGAGATAGTTGGACAAGGCAGCGATAGTAATGATGATAATAATAATAATAATAACAATAATAATAATAATAAAAATGTATGAGAAAGTCCATCGTAAGTATGTGAGTTCGGACCCTGTGTACTGTTGATAAAGTTAGAGTAATCCAGAGGACCGAGCTTATTGCCTCAGCCAATGAGCTTTTAAGTACATGATTACAGTACACGCGGAAGACCACACGAGTTTTCCCATAAACCATGATGAGAGTGGCAGATGCCAGCCGCTGCAGAAGAAAGAAGAAATAAAGTAGAGAAGAAAAAGAAAACAATTCTAACACAAAAAGGGCGGGGGGAGGGGGACTTGTAGCTGACTGTCTCCTTATTTTGAGTTCTAGGATTTTTTTTTTAAATCCACGCTGGTAGTTGCTCCATCAGTCATTTCACCCACACAAATAGTTTCTCTACCATATATCACTACGCTGAGCTGCCCGTATATCCTGTGCAGCAAAGATACCACAAATAGAATTTCAAGAATATGAGCCACATGGATATCCACCACTGGGAACCATTTTTGCATGCAGTTATTCTGTATAGTACGCTTCAACATCCTCTAATTTGTCATTGTTACAAACATTATGTCTATACTGAAATCATAAAAAACAGCAAAAGAATGTTCAGGTGGAATATGCAAAATTAGTCCCAAAACATAAGTTTACTACAAGGTCCTCTATACCACTTAAAATTGGTATCAAGACAGGACGTTGATGGCTGTATCAGGCCGTTAACATTAGCATTAGATCTCCAGGCGACAAACATGGAATCGTAGTTTATAAGGAACATCTTTTTTCTCGTCACACCAATATTTTATCATACATCACAACAAATAACCTACTGGCGTTCTCTGAGGTCGCTTACAAAATACTCTTCTTTTACGACGTTCCCATCGCCCCGGCCATCCATAAGTAAACATAGGGTCATATTCTGAACGGCATAGCAGGCTTTGTAGCACCTCTTCCTCAGTGATTTACCTTCTGGATTACACATTTTTATCACATTGTCTAGTATTAACGAAACTTTTGAATATATGTATTATGTATGTATGAATGTGTATATATATATATGAATGTATGTATGAGTCTATGTATGTATATATGTATGTGAATGTATGTATGTGTGTATGTATGTATGTATATATGTATGTATAGAAGATTGTGAAAGTGAAAGACCCATAGTAGATTAGTAAGAAAAATGTGATATTAATCCTCCAGGGTCAACGAGAATATACGTAATATCCCAACTTGGGTGCTCATATTTTAGGCACGATAAACTTCCTTCCAGGTTCCTACTCTCCGTCTTCTTACCTCCTCCATCTTCACTTCTTCCTTCTGTCCCTCCATAATAATTTTCTTCTGGTGTTTATTTCTCCTTCGTCTGTTCCAAGGGTGGCCAAAGCCAGGTTTGTGGGCCACATGGTACTCTCTGGCATACTTTAAGTGCGACTCGCGATACAGCGCTGATAGACATTCCTGAGCTGAAACTTACGAACATTTCCCCTCTCGTAACTCAATTAGTTTTCGTAGTAGGAACAAGAGACGGGAAGAGCACGCACTTTACCCTCCATCCCCCCAAAAAAAAAAAATAATAATAATAATAATTGTTAAATGGCAATATTCCTCTCACAGGGTTGAATCTTCCCATGCCGTTTGGTCTTTAATTTATTGTAAATTTGTGAATCCGGGCCCTGCTCTACAGTCTTTTTTATTACCTATTCTTATATCTTGCAGTTTAATATTCTGCATATCTCATAGTATTCACAAATTTATTTTCCCAGTTTGTTCCATCCTATCTTCTACAGTCTTCCCTTCATCTTGACAAATCCCTACAACCTCATTCGTCTGCTGATGAATAAAAACCTCCCGTCTGGTGATGAGGCCAATTAAGTATAATCCTTTGATCCTGAAAAGGTCTACTTGAGATTAATTCTTCGAATCCAAATCTTTTCCAGAACTCATTCCTCAAATTAAATTCTTTTATACATTACCCAGACCCATTATATTTTATTTTATTTTAATCACTCCGATGCCGTATTCTGTTATATTACTGCTACCACGAGACGGTTTTCTTACCTCTGGGCAGAATTTTTGAACTGGTGGAGTTAAATACAGCCTCCATTAACCCCTCCCCCACTGGAGGTCTCAAGTTGAATAAAATCTTCTGAAGGTAGCAGGAATGATTTGTAAAAAGACCTGATATTTTTCGTCTTTTTTTCCTAATCCTACTCTTCCTCAGGCTCTTTCTCCTAAGTAAAGTCTGGCGTTTTAACCTCCTGGCCACAAAAATGAGCAATATCCTGGTGCTGACACGGATGGTGGAAGGAAAGAGGTCTAGCCTGTATAATACGAAAGAGCAGAGGAAGGAGAGACAAAGGACGAGGTGAAACGAGATTACTAAAGAGCAGAGGAAGGAGAAAGAAAGGAGACGGTGAAAGGAAGAGATTAGTAATGAACAGAGGAAGGAGGAGGAAAGGAGGAGCTGAAAAGAATTAATAAACAACAGATGAAGCAGAAAAGAAGGAAATGAAACCCAGAATTCGAAAGACCAAAGGAAGACCAGGAGGAGGAGAAGGAAGGATATTATGAAAATCAAAGAAAGGAACTTACTGAGGAGGCCAGAGGCACAGGGTACATGGCCGGAAGATACGGGCAGGATATATGATCAATAGTAAAAATTAACGGAATGGCTGATCTCTACTGATGTGAAAAAGGAAAACGAGGACTTTTAAAAATACAATGTCAGATACACACACACACACACACACACACACACACACACACACACACACACACATGGGACTGTATTTTTACTTTCTCCTTGACTTCCTGTATATGGTAGAGTTTGCATGTATGTGTTATTTGCCTAAGTGCCTTGTCTAAAACTGTTTATATCCTTTCGTATATTTGCATGACTAACAGGACACGGGCTTGCTTTCACGGTGTCGCACTCTCTCAACACTCTCATTAGTAACTTGGACACCGCTGATGAGAGAGAAAGAAAGAGCGAGAGAATGTGTGTGTGTGTGTGTGTCCGACATACATCTGTAACGCAGACACTGCTGACTATGGTGATGTCCTGCATTCGTGTCCTTTCTCTCATGCTCTGAAAAACAAGCACAACCAAGTAAGCTAACAAAGAATAGGGCAAGAAAGCACGTACAAACACAGCCTTGCATACTCACACGTGCAAACGCAGTTGCTGGACACACACAAATAAATTTTTCCGTAAGATGACACCAAATGTTGTGAAGGATATAGAATTATTATTAACTTGTTCCCTTTCTCTTTTCAGATTATAGGTCACTCCTCTAATGTATTCACTTGTGTGTTCATTCTTATAATTTTTCACTCATAAATTATTCTCTCATGCTCCTGTGACTCGTTCCCACCTGAATAATATCCGGTGGCGTTAGCTGGAATTAAATGCTGGAGTTGTCTTTATTATAAGAAAGAAAAGCAAAAAATAAGAATAAATAAATAAGTTCACATTTCCCTCCAACGTGAGGGTAGTAGCTACTTAAGTGAGGACACGAACTTCCGCCACTTTCAATTTGTCCTGTACTTGGCCTTTCACAAAATGTATAATTAGGCAACGATGAACTGGTAAACGAAAAAAAAAAAAGTTTAGAATTTTTACAGCCTTAACTAGTAGTTGCACTATATGTATACACATTTGGAGTGTTGATTTTCCAAATGTTTTAGCTGAACGTCTGTATGGCATGGCGGATGAGAGCATACTTGTTCTAGCTCGCTGGGTTCAGTGTCGTTAGCGGGTAGTTCTGGGCGGGCATAACTAAAGATACTGCACTCACACACCATTGCTTTTATGCCATTATTTTAGGTAATTGGTGTCTGATGTTGAATTCTAACTAAACACTCATGGTCGAGTCTTCCTTACCATTTAATCCGACTAAAGCCGTGAAAGATTAATCTCGAGAGGTGACAATACGGCATTCTCATCCAGTTATTCTAGTGCTGTGATTATAAGTAGGTTCTGATTAATTTATTTTTGCCTAGGGCCCCTGTGTGAGGGATTTTGCGGGAAGGGTACGAGGCGTACCGCCATCCATCTATCCATTCTCAGTCGCGAAGCTCATACGTCACTACTCCCGAGTTTCTCCTTTTATTATCTTTTGAAAATTTGTACTTGCGTCCTATATTTAGAGCGCCAGACACAAACTGGTTAACCTAATTATTTCCTTCAATGGCTTACTGAACTTTTTGCTACCTGCGGGCGCTTATGTTCTGGTTACCGGGGATCTTCCGAAACGGAAGGGTTTGATACAACCTTCATTAATCCGTTCATTGTAGCATCTCCCCTGGCTTGAATGAAATTGCATGAAGAGCACGAATGAATTAACAAGAAATAACTGTCTACGCCACAGATATGAAAAATCTCCGCCCAAGCAAGGTTGTAGTTTTAGTCTTTTCTCGGCTATTGTAGTTGTTTTTTTTCGTCCACATCTGGCTCTTAGAAAATGGCTGGTAGAACCGGAAGGCAAATTTTACGGCAGTAAATCCAAAAATATATGCCATGATTGGCTTAGTAGCCGAGAAAAAAAAATGCATTCAGTTCTTTCATAGATGAAATGTTTTGACGTCTTTCTGCTATATTTGCCTCTGTAGAAAAGTCTGGCTCCATTGGAGGCAAGTATCGTGAAAATTTCACAATCCTATGACTTCCCACGACTAGTTCAATAGCCGATAAAATCAAATTCTGGTACTGCACATGCCGGGATTTTACAAGCCATTTGGGGCAAGAATTTTACGCGCCAGACTTCTGCACGAACAATGAAAATGCATCATTGGCCTTCAGAGCTTAATCTTTGGTTGCAGTCTGAAGTAAACCTAAGAATAATATACATGACAATGGTGCCATGAAAACTGCTTCCCCATGCTTGGAAGGTATTTATGGAAGGTCCTTACCTGTCTCGCTGGGTCTCTGCAACCTTCACAACAAAGACATATATTTGCCTCCGCAAACGGAGCTGAAGAATGTTATGTATTCACCCCTGTTTGTTTTGTTTGTTCACAAGGTATTTTTAAAAATTATTTCAATGATATTTTGTGGATTTGTGGATCACGGGCGAAGGAAGTGTTGATCTGAGTTGGAGTCTTGGTTCAGGACATTTACATGATCTGAAACTAATCAGTGGATTTCAATGAAATTTTTGTGAATATGTGGGTCATCGCAAAAGAAAGTTTATTAAATTTTAGTGGTGATCCGAATTGGCGAAGGTATGCGCTCTGAGTGCGCCTAATTGCCCTTTCTTTTTTATGCTTTCGCTGTATCATCGTTGTCTCCTCTTCCTCTTCCTCCTCATCAAGACGACCTTACCACTTGTATGGAATGGAGGGATTCAGAATCAACAAGGTACAGAAATTCAACTCAGAAACTTTCCATACTCGTTATTACCCAGATGAAGTTGGAGGAGATTATGTATGCACCCGTTTGTTCACATAAATATATATGTATTTATGAATTTACATGTATTTAATTTGGACATATGGGTCGTGAATCAAAGAAGAGTTAGTTAAATTTTGGTAGTGATCAAAGTTGTCTGGTATAGGTGTTGGCGGAGGTATGCGCTCTTTGAGTACGCTTAATCTGTTACTGGTGGTCTCTCCTTAGTCAAGAGATCAAGAGGCAGCAGGAACTGAAAAAAAAAGTTATTTGATGGGGAGAACAGGTTGTTGAATCCTTATTCCCCATAAAAAAAATAAAAAAAAAGCCGTGTTTACTTTGCTCCTGCTGCTCCTTGGCAATTTTGCTCATGAAACATTTGGAACTGGAAGGGTAAGAATAATCTCGGCTGAACTTTCCTATGGGCTAAATAAAACTGAGGGCACAACAATTAAAAAAATAGCCCAATGATAGGGTTTTTAAAAACTAGGATGAAGAAATGAGCTCAAGACTCAGTTTTTGTTATTTACTTAAAACTTATCACTGTACTACAACACAGGAACTAATGCAGCCTCATGAAAATAATATACACCTAATAAAAATGCTTAGAAGGTCATGATATACAGGGCGGTCTATATGCTGTCCTCCCCTTGCAGCTTCCCGTGTATTGTAGGGTCGATCAGTCTGCGTTACTGTGCCTAACTAAGAAAACTGCTAATCATCTGTACAATTTAAAAAAGATGAAGAAATAAATAACCTGTCACTGGCTTTGTCATTTAAACACTCATGGTTATCCCACTCCCACTTCTAATCAGCAGGTTATCCCACTCCCACTTCTAATCAGCAGGGTATCCCACTCCCACTTCTAATCAGCAGGCGAGTCGTGCCCTCAACACATTAAAAGTAACTAGGGTACAATATATGACCTACCGTGTACATATAGAGCATTCCTTTGCAAACTCTTCTATTCACCAGTAAAACTCATACCTCACTTTACTGCCACAAGTTTCAGTAAAGACAACACAAATTTCCATAGTCCATTAAAAGAAGTTAAAATGTACAACTAAAGCTGACATCATAATTAACTTTACTAAATCTTAAAGAGCACCATTTCAGATCATTTGTGACTCTTGTCAAATTGATAATTTGACGATACATGCAGATAAATAATAAACGTGAACAGAAAGAGAACAGTACATTACAACAGGCATAAATTTTTCACCAAAGAATAAAATAGGTTTATAAAGATCCCAGAGTTCTGCAAAAATATTATCCCTTTTTAGAACAATCATCATGTATCTCGCTGATGCCATTCCCCCTTACTCCAACAGGGGTAGTCAATACAGAACAGTTTCCAGGCTGCCCCGTCCTTATGCAGCTCACTTTCATCAACCACTTCTTCCCTCACAGACTTCCCTATTTAAAGAGTATGGGAACATTAATCACTGACAAGTGTCTGAGTCGTCATGAACCGTTCCTGAATGATCATGTCAAGGAAAGCAGAATAAAATAAAAGATCCTCAAGCTGTTAAAATCACTGAGTTAATATATGAAAGCTTTTTTTGATAAAAATAAGTTAAAATATAGACAAGAGCCAACTATAACCTTTCCTGCTTACTAATTGGAATTTACTCTCCCTCACAGGGCGGTAATGACAGACACAGCCATATCTCTGAAGAGTGGAAGGCATACATGGTTTGGAAATATAAATGCAGTGTCTGAATGAAAATTAAGATTCCAGAGGTGAGGAGAGAGTCAATAATGTCTTAAGGGTTAAAGGAAGGAGGCTAATGCAGATGGCTAGTGAGGGTTGGAGGTGTAAAGAAAGAGGCTTGAATGAAAGCAGAGTTTTTAGTCATGATGCGAGAGTGGGGATAAAAAGTTTCCATGATTAAAGGAACAGAATCGAAGTGGAAGTGAGTACAATGATGTCTCAAAGATTAACGCGATTGTGAAGAATAAAAGTTCTGTACTAAATCGTTGGATCGGAAACGTAAGCTGCCTCATTAAAGCTGACGGAAAAGGCCTGATTGATATTTGGGTCTTGAGGGTTGTATGCAAAAGGTTGATGATAGTGCATATTTTGACAGTAAGCACCAGCGGCCTGACCGAAAAGCATGTCGTGAGAAATGTTTGCAGCGGCTGGATTAAATGTTACACTTCGAGGATTGATAGACGCTTGCCCGAAGACTATGTCTGAAGAGTTCATGGCAGTGGCCTGGTTGAAAAGTATATCTTGAGGGTTGATGGAAGTAGATTGAAGACTTGCTACATCTTGAGGAAACAAGGATGAGGACTGTATGTAAGCCGGAAACTGAGGGTTGAAGGAAGAAGGCTGGTCGAAAAATGTACTGTGAGGGTTGAAGGAAGAATTATTCGAAGCTATGTCTTGTGGAATGACCAAAGGCTGCGGAACAGGCATTACCAGAGAGTTGAAGGACGAGGCTGTTGTGTTGGAAACCATACTTTGCGGAGACACTCGAGGTTGAGAATAGGAGGGTACCGGAGTACTTTCAGGAGAGCTATGATATGTCATCGGAGTTTGAGCATTGTAAGGTCGGACATGAAAGCCTACAAAGTTGCCGTGGGAAACGGGATGAAGAGCAAAAGTTGTAGAGTTATCGGTGAACGTTGAGGGGAATATATAGGTAGGAGAATCGAAGCTGCCAAGCTGAGTGATATTGACACCTGTAGGATATGAAGCCAAGGCAAAATGAGAACCGTGATCATCATAGCCAAAGGGGATATTTGGAAGGAAGGTTGGTGTATCAGGATTGAGGTCTCGCGATGGGTAGAAAGCTGGAGCATCAGGGTTGAGAGGTGTGATGCGTAAGGGGCTGAGGAAGAGAGGGACAGTGGGAGTGGGAGAGGGAGAGGGAGTGGGAAATGGGGTGGGAGTGGGAGAGGGAGTGGGAAAGGGTGTGGGAGTGGGAGAGGGAGTGGGAAAGGGGGTGGGAGTGAGCAAAGGGGTGGGGGAGGGGGTGGGAGAAGGGGTGGAAGTGGTGGGTGCTGGGGAGACATCACTGACTGTGAAAGGAGTGAGGGCTGGGGGTGGATGTCTAGGGGTGGTGCGACGACTGAGCAAAGTATGAGGAAAACTAGTGGGAAAGGGGGTGGCAGTGGCAGCGGGAGCGGGATTGGGAGTGGGAGCGGGAGAGGGAGTGGGAGTGAGAGCGGGAGTGGAAGTAGGAGTGGGAGTAGTGAGTGCTGAGGAGGCATTGACTGAGTAAAGAGTGAGGGCTGGCGATGGATGTATAGGGGTGGTGCGACGGCTGTGCGAGGTATGAGGTAAACTTGGGGAGTTGTCCTGTGGAACCGGGGACGATGGCGGAGAGAGAGTGATTACGTAGGTTGCCTGTGGCTGTTCTGTATGCTGTGATGACCTGTCGAGGAAAAATACTTTGTGAATGCTGACGTAACACATTTTTAGCAAAGGCATTTTAGTAAATTACGATACATTAAAACAGCATGTGCACTCCAGTTAAAGCGCCTTGCAACATAGTTTTTTTTTTCTAGTATCAGTGCCGTGAAGAGTGTTAATACCTCTGCAATCAGGTGCTTTGGTAACTCTGCGTTACATTACCAACTACATATGCGAAGAAAAACACGATGATATTCCATTTCAAACTAACTTCGTCCGAATAACTTTCAGTCGACTTTTTGTGAGTATATTACTCCAGCAGTCAATATCAAATCACTGTTTTACGCTATGTAGCCTGTTAAGAGCATAATGGGTAATGGTTTATACTGTATCCAAGCTATAATTATTTTTTTTTTTCAAAGTAAACCATCTTAGCCAAGGAGCTGAATGCCATCACACACCCGTCATGAGTAAGACAGTCTGAGGATCATCCAGCATAGACGGTGCAGCATTACTCCCTAAGTGACGAGGTAAAGGTTTGTGATGACAACTGTTGCTCATAAGTGGATTTCTGATCCTCAAACGACGGACTGTCTAACCTATACCCAGAGACGGATTAACCTATACCCAGAGACCGATTAACCTATACCCAAAGACGGATTAACCCTCTCATGGTCCCCTCTAAGTATTTTTTTTTTTCTATACCCCGATATAATAGTACTGATCAGATATTGAGTTATATGGGCCAAAGAGAAATACTGTTACCATTTGCGTTCATAGTTGGAACATTTGTGGTTGTTTCAGCTAATGCCAGATGATTTTTCTTTCTTTTATATAGCTGAGAAAGACAGACACAGACAGACGCTCTTACTCATTTGGCATTGAGTCATAGAAGCCAGAGAGAGAGAGAGAGAGAGAGAGAGAGAGAGAGAGAGAAGAAAAAAACACACACACACGCGCGTGGTTCTGTGTGGGGCGGTGCCTGTGTTGCGCTCGAGGGGAGACATAGA
>JAGKTI010015835.1:3946-16446 GCA_018397915.1 Birgus latro
CCCTGCGTGTCAGCTGGGCTAAGTGCAGAATCTTGTTTCTGGCAGTGAACGATTTCCATTAACGAGTGGGGTACATAATATTCTATAGGCATCCTGTTTTAACCTTTTCTCCCCACGGCTGCCTCTAAATGAACAACTAGGGCATTGTTAATTAGGGAACTCAACTGTTCTGACCAATGAGACGCTAAGCAAAGATCATATACTGTACAGTCTAACAGGAGAGGGGCGGTAGGCTGACTACTTATCAGAGAGCGAAGGACGGTACACTGACTACCAGCCTGTAGAATATAGGCGTAATGATGGATCAAAGCTGGTAGGCACAGGGCAGTTGGCTGAGTATTTAACTGGCAGGAAATAGGCGTTTTACATACTATAATCCTGTAAACGAAGGGCGGTATGCTGACAATGAGTTGGTATGTGATGGGGTGTTTGCTGACTCTGAGCCAGTGGCTGAAGCTTGGCACATTGACGGCTACTCGGTAAGCAAAGAGCGGTACACTATGTACCATACACAAAAAGCCCTAAGTGTAGGCAATACGAAAGACATCAGATGAAAAAATGATATTAAATATGCGCTTCTTGATATGCTGCGTAAACAGTAAATTTTATTCTGTTAACGCTCCCAAAATATTACTGTCCATTCGTTAACACAAGAGGGAGACTACAAGGCACAAGTGATGAAAAAATAATATTTCGGTTTTCCTTGTGGAGTCCAAATCCTGCATCATTTTGGAACTAATTAACTCGGCAAATGTCTAATGCTGCCACTGCTGAAAAAAAATGAGATATTAATTACATTCCCAGAATGGAGGCTGAATTGTGTCAACAGCGGCGCTGGTAACACCCACTTGTAACCTTTAATTTTATTCAGGTTAAAAACACCAGTGTTTATGAGAACTAGTTCAGGCCTCCACTTGATTTTTGTTGATATGTGACGACCAGCCACCCTGGCCTAGAAGAGATCGCAGACCAACTCAGACTTTGAGTACACAATTACTATGCCGCCAAGACCATAAATGGGTTAGACTGTACTGCAAGTACAGCAACGATTATTCAGCTAGCCAATGATTGTGGTTTCTTTGCGAGTGTATCCAACGCTTGGTATCACAAAACCTATATATAGTTAATTATTTCAGATACTGGGATTGTTCCAACTCCAGGCTCACTAAACGTGAACCCAGTGGATTATAGGATGAAGTTGCTTTTCTTCTCGCAGTTCACTAACCTGTGTTTCGAGTACTGATCATTTGTATATCCGGCAGATCTGCCACCCACATATATGAATGCCACCGCTTGAAGGCGTCCCTCTACAACACCATATATAGGGTGAACTAGGCTAATAGTCAGCGATGAAAGTCGTGGCTGAACAGTCATAGTGAGACGATAATGGCGATATTAAAGGTTCAAGTCCCAGTGTTACAATGAGAGATATTATTAGGGTTTAGACTGTGATGCAACTAACTTCAGCGATCTTCCAATAACTTTATCTCAGCCAGATACACCAGAGCAGTGCTTTATTCACATTCAAGTAAATTTTGCCCCTGTTCTGGAAAACCAGGAATGGTGCCATTTATCACTTAACCTCCACTTCCCTACGTGAATTACGGTAAATACTGCGTCAACGGTCTGGTAAAGCTGCATATACTTCTGATGCCTAATGTAAGAGAGAACTTTTAACATGTCAGTTACATTATCTCACAGATGACGTACACTCGATCAAACAAAATGTCGATCTGACACCACAAACGTTGAATATTTCAGTATACCCACTGGTCATATCACACGTCTGTTGCACTGCCTTCACGAGGATGCTCTTAGTATCGATTACTTCTGATATTTTGTACTTTAACATGGGCAAGTTATGTTACAAAACACACATTCAGATGTCAGCCATTGGACCCATCATGTACAACACTTGTTGTTTGGTCGCGTTCTCTGACATATAGATTTGTTTATTTAATTTTACCCTCCGCAAGCCTCCTTAAAGGTGACTCAATATAAAGACATTCCAATAATAAAACGGTTAATGGCGACTGTTTATTGACTCATCAGTACTTGAGGCCTGTCTTCATGGTGTTAGAGAGAGAGAGAGAGAGAGAGAGAGAGAGCGCTGCCACACTAAACTTGTTACAAATCTTCAGTGACTGTTCTCTGTAAAACTACTCTCATCATCGCATAAAATTACCGCCGTGAACCACTTTCAACTTTGCTGGGAACAATGCTTGAATATTCATGATAGGATTATGAGAGGAGGCTTCCCTGTGGGTCAACAGCCTATTACTGCTTAACTTTACTCACTTTCCCGCTGCCACCTACATTGTGGTATAACCCCCAGTTTGATAAGAACTTTTGTCCAGCTGGTATTAATTAAAAAAAAAAAAAAAACGTTGGCAACAGTTACTCCCACATTTTCTCACTTTTTAAAAGAGAGGAATGATTTTCATTACTACCCTGATGTTAGTCATGTGTCATTAATCTCATATAATTCTTCCAATGTCGCACTGGAAAATACTGACAATTATTGCTCCTTACTCTCACTGTCTATTTGTACTGTTGTATGTACAGTACATATTAGACCTTTCATGCTAACGGAGAGCGTCTTGCTGTGTACAGTACATACATAATTTAATGGACAATCTCTAATCCTGGGATGCACCCGCGGGCCGCATGTGGCCCTCAGGCAACCCTCTGGCGGCCCTTAGTAGGTAATAAAAGGTAAAAAATAATAAAAGGTAATAAACTGATAAATAGCAGTTCAAATAATAATTCTAAATGTGCTGTGGACCCAGAAATGGACGAGAAGTGAACGCGTCAGCCACCGTGTCTAGACATTAGTCACTCTAGACGGGAGTCTGTGTACCACACTGCCGAGTCGACAGCCTCACTGCCTGAGTACCGACAGTCGTTATTAGGAACTCTTTCAGAGAGGATTGATTACTCTTGCTCACAATGGCTGCTAGTACTTCTACTGGAAAAAATGCAACTCGGAAAAGGACACTAGAACATGAACACAGAAAATTTCATGAAATATGGACAGACAAATATTTCTTTGTGGAAACCAGTGCAAACAATGTCATTTGTCTGATATGCCAGAGTAGCGTAGCTGTTTGTAAGGAATATAATTTGCAAAGGCATTATTTAACAAAGCACAAGTCTTATGAAAAAATCACAGGTGAACTAAGGAAGCAGAAAATAAAATCACTGATGCAAGGTTTTGAGGTTCAGAAAAACATGTTCAGTCAGAGAAATAAGGAGTCACAGAAGTGAGCTATGAAATTGCAAATCTGATGGCTGAAAATTCAAAGGCATTTTTCTGAAGGCGATTTCATTAAAAAATGTATTGTTATTGCTGTCCAAAAACTTTCTCCAGATGTTGTGAAGAAGTATGGAAATATCAGTTTGAGTCGTACGACAGTGCACCGTAGAATTTGTGGCTTGGCAGGTGATATAGTAGACCAGATGAAAGAAAAAGGCAATCAATTTGTGTACTTTTCCCTAGCAACTGACGAATCTACTGATGTAACATCTACAGCTCAGTTACTAGTGTTTGTACGTGGTGTACCAGACGACTTCTCTGTGCATGAAGAACTTGTTGGCCTCAGTTCTTTGAAAGGGCAGAATACTGGAAGAGATTTATTGAGTGGACTACTAGAGCAGATTTCAGCAGTTGAATTAAATTTAGACAATTTAGTAGGCATATCAAGTGACGGGGCTCCTGCAATGATTGGTAAGCAGAATGGTTTGGTACAACTATTAATCGAGCACCTTGGAGAGCGAAAAAATGAACTGAAACAGTTTCACTGCATAATACATCAACAGAATTTGTGTGGAAAAGAACTGAACTTCGAACATGTAATGAAAGTTGTAGTTTCCACTGTGAACTTTATTAAGTCACGATCAGCTTTGCATCATCGGCAGTTCAAGCAATTTCTTGATAAGATTGAAGCAGAGTATGGTGATTTAGTATTTTTCACTGAAGTTAGATAGTTAAGCAGGGGAAATACACTGCAGAGATTCATCAGTCTTCTGGATGAAATAGTGATAATTCTTAATGAAAAAATTAAAGTAGTCCCAGAACTTGACGATGTGGATTGGCTCTGCGATCTGGCATTTCTTGTTGATCTCACAAATCACTTAAATAACTTAAATCTTAGACTTCCAGGGAATAACCACCTTATTTCTCAGCTGGCAAATGACAGCCTTTGAACAAAAACTAAAGTTGTTTCAGTCACAGCTAATCAAAGGTGATTAGTACACTTCCCGAACTACCAACTAATGTGTGAGAAACACAATGTATGTAAGAAAAATGAACACTATGCAACAACAGTAAAAAAACTCAGGGAGGCGTTTGACAGCAGATTTGGAAACCTCAAGAAAGAAAGAAATAACTTGATGTTGTTCAGCAACTCTTTTTCTGTATCACCTGAAGACGTGGAAGTAGAAGCCCAGTTAGAACTGACTGACCTCCAGAACAGCGACATTCTTCATACAAAGTTTAAGGAAGGGGACTTACTCAATTTCTATAATTGTTTGCCCAAAGATCAATATCCTTATTTGAGAAACAAGGCTGCTATTTATGCAAGCTTATTTGGTTGTACCTATATATGTGAACAAATATTTAGTCTGCTAAGTCGAAACAAGTCAGACATTCGAAACAGGCTGAGTGATGAAAGTTTGCACTCAGTTTTGCGACTGGCAACAACAAAGTTTCAACCCAACATGGAGAAGCTTGTCTATGAATCACAGTGTCAAAAATCGCAGTAGGAAGACTGTGTCATGCATGCTAGGTAAGGATTAATCATAGTTTTGTAACGTAATGGATTAAGTACTATATTTTTACCATTAAGCACCTAAAATTTCTACATTTTTGTTTAAAATAAATCTTGCGGCCCTCACTGAGTTTTAAGTTTGATCATGTGGCTCGAGGAGCCCAAAAGGTTGTGCATCCCTGCTCTAATCGATGCTCATTTACTTATTACATGCCAAATCAGATTAATTCTTTTGTAAACTTGGTTCCATGCCAGCACCGGAGTGTTATTTCGTATATTAAGATATCTGGTGCAGCAGCAGTGGTGTGAGGTGAGGTGTGTTGGCTTCATTCAGGTGACCTTGCCCAGGTACCAAGGTGCTCAGACATGCATAAGGACACCTTTATGCAAGGAAAACGTACTTTATTTATTTCTAGCCAGCGAAAGTTTTTTTTTTCAGAACAGACCAAGGAAAAACAAATACAAAAAATAATCTATATGCCAGAATACAAGTGTCCCCATTCATTAAAACTCTGTAACCGTAGGACTTGAACAGCCACAGGTTGAAGTTTGGGGGGAAACAACTCTAGGGAAGCGATTACCAAAGAGATACAGTTAAGGAAATAAAAGAATTTTGATAGGCAGAAGGTCTGCAATGTGTTAGAGTGACAATCCATTCATGGGCACTGTCAGATGCCCGTGTATGCGGGAACAGGCGTGGAGAGGTGGTACAATAGATGCAACTTTGTATGAGCCATAAAAGCATCCGTAAAACAATGCTAAGGAAGCAACATTCCTCCTTACTGGTAGGGAAGGTAGTTCTTTGGTAATAGTAGGGTTATTAATAATTCTAACAGCTTTGATCTGAATTTTGTTCGGTTGTTTTGGTGCATTCTCCCCATATCCATTCCATATTCCACCTGAGAGAGCACATGACTCTTGTAAAGTACAGCTAACTGCTCTTCAGTGAATAAGATATGGACTCTACAATAATATAAATTTTTTGGAAGCGATCTTAATAAATGATCTAACATTAGAGGTCCAGCTATGGGCACTGTTAAGAGAAACATCGAGAATTTCAATTCTTTTAGAGATAGGAATATTAGAAGCACTGAAGGTTATATAGGAATCTGGCAATATCTGTCAAATAGTAATTTCTATATATATTGATTTTCCTAGCGTTAAATGCGACAATGTCGGTTTGTTCCCATTCAGTGATCTTAGACAAGTCTTGATTTATGGAGATTGCTGTACTTAATTGTGAGTTAAAGATATTAAACTTTGCGATTAGATGTTTAAGGGTAAATCAACTGTGAAGTGTTGTCATTTGCATTTGCATGAATGGGATAATGGGTGATAGATAAGAGATGATTAATATGAATTAGGAATAGGGTTGGAGCCAGAATTGGTCCTTGTGGCACTCCGACATTAATTGAGTGGAAATTAGAATATACATCTTCAACTTTTACTCCTACCTTTCTGTCGCTGAGATATGAGGAAATCAGAGGAACAAAAGATGATAAGACATAAAAAGGAGTTTGGATAACAGGGAACGGTGCAACAATCTGTCAAAAGCTTTAGAAATATCAATGGCTGCATCATGGGTTTCTCCATGTTGGTCAATTGACTGATGGATGGTATGTGCCAAGAGCCTGAATATATCAACAATAGGTCTTTCGTGGCGAAAACCATACTAATTAAGTTGTTGGATTCAAGATGTTTATCAATGTGCTTTTTAATTACAGTCTCAAATACTTTACGAAGAGAAAATATGGTAGCGATTGGCCTGTAATCACTCTGGTCAGAGGAACTTCTTTTCTACGGAACTAGGAAATATTGGCTTCTTTCCAAGAAGCAGGGAATGAAAAAGTGCGTATGCATAGTCTGAGTAATATAACCAGAAAAAAAACAAGTTCTGGGGAACACTTTTTCAAAACAATTGGAGGAATTCCATTGTTGGTAAATTGTCCATGATCGATTGTATGTATCTACTCAGTATCATAAGTGGAGAAATTTCAGGAGAGTCAAGTTCTTGTATAGAGATGTTCTGACTGACTTCCTCTAAGGTTGAATTTCTGACAAATGTATTGGCAAGGATGTCCACTTTACCATGGAGGTAATTTTAGTGTTACCATCTGTAGATTTTTGTGGGGAGTGGGTGATGACTTGTTAAGGTTAGTCTTGAAAGATTTGAGAGTTGACCTGATTATTCATTTGTCATTAGGATTATTTAATAGTCTGAATGCTTGGTTGTGAAGAAAGTTTGATTTAGCGACATTTTTTACTGCTTTTTCACGATTTTTGCAATTTTGAATAGAATGAACTATTCAGTTTTTTTTTCTTATTTTAAGTAATAGATGAATGAATTAAGTAATAGATATACCCTAAGGATTTTGGGGTCGTTGCTGTATCACAATTGCCATCAAGAGTCCGAATTTTTAGTGAACTGGTGACTGGGTTTGAACAATTCCAGGGCAGCTTGTATTAAGTTATTAATGTGGGACTCGGGAGATTTGATTTTTTTTTTTTTACGACAGAACAGAGAAAGGAAAAACAAATGAATAAAATAAATAATCCATACACAACATTATAGATGTCCTCCATTAATAAAAAATCTGTTACAGTTGGACTTGAACAACTGTAGCTTGAAGTATGGGAGGAAACAACTCTGGGGAAGCGAGTTCCAAAAAGAAGCAGTACTGGGAATAAAAGAATTCTGATAGGCAGATATCCTGCAGTATGGCAGTGTTAAAGTCGAGTCATGAACACTACCAGATTCCCTAGTAGCGTGGGGGAAGGCACAGAGAGGTGGCACAATGGATGAAACTTCGTCTGAGCCTTTGCCATAAAAATATCTGTAAAATAATACAAAGGAGGCAACATTCCTCCTTACTTGTAGGGAAGGTAGTTCATTTGTAATAGTAGGGTTATTAATAATTTCAACAGCTTTGTTCGGAACTTTGTCTAACTGTTTTAGTGCAACCTCTCCCCATCCATTAATTCCAACAGCTTTGTTCGGAATTTTGTCTAACTGTTTTAGTGCAACCTCTCCCTATCCATTCCATAGGGGTGAGCAATAATCCAACTGAGAGTGCACATGACTCTTGTAAATTATGGCTAACTGCTCGTCAGTGAAGAAGTTACGGACTCTGTACAATAACCCGAATTTCTTTTGATCTGTTATAGCAAGTGATCTAATATGAGAGGTCCAACTGAGGGCATTGTCAAATCACACACAGAGAATGTCATTACTTTTAGAGATAGGAATATTTGTAGTATTAAAGACAATTTGTGAATCTGGCATTTTCTGTCGAAACTGTATATATAAGTTTTTTCTAGCATTAAATGAGACAGTGTTGTTTTGTTCCCTTTCAGTGATCCTAGATCAGTCTCGATTTATGGAGACTGTTGTATTGAGTTGTGAGTCAGAGATATTAAACTCTGTGAATGGGTGTTTAAGTGTGAATGAACCATGAAGTGTTGAGCCACCTGAATCTGAATGGATGGGATTATGAGGGACAGCTAAGCGATCATTAATATAACCTAGGAATAGGGTAGGAACCAGAACTGATCTTGTGCACGCCAACATTAATCGAGTGGAAATTTGAATACACATTACCTACTTTTACTCTTATTTTTCTGTCGCTGACATATGAAGAAATTAAAGGAACTAAAGATGATAGGCCATAGCAAGGAAGTTTTGATACCAGGGAATGGTGCCACACTCTGTCAAAAGCTTTACAAATGTCAAGGGTTGCTGCATGGGCATCTCCATGTTGGTCAATTGACTGATGAATAAGTAAGGAGACTGAGTATATCAACAGTGTATACTTCTTGGCGACAACCATACTGTCTATCACTATTCATGTTGTTGGTTTTAAGATGTTGAACTA
This sequence comes from Birgus latro, assembly GCA_018397915.1. Classification (NCBI taxonomy): domain Eukaryota; kingdom Metazoa; phylum Arthropoda; class Malacostraca; order Decapoda; family Coenobitidae; genus Birgus; species Birgus latro. The sequence continues at coordinate 12,588 of JAGKTI010015835.1, forward strand.
TGTGCCACCTAATAACAATCTCAAATTCTGTACCAAGAGAAGATGTGATAGCTATTGGTCAGTAATCAGAGGGGTTAGAGGAAGTTCATTTCTTCGGAATTGGGTGGATATTGGCTTCGTTCCAAGAATTAAAGAATGAACAAGTACGTATACATAGTTGGAATATTTTAGCTAGACCAGGAGCAAGTTCTGGTAAACATTCGCGGCCTTTCCTCTAAATTTCGCTCCGTTGAACACCACCTCTTCTCCTCTAAACCTTACATTCTCTTTCTTTCTGAGACTCAGCTGTTTGAGGCAAATGACAGCAAACCCTTTTTTGTATCCTCCTACTTTCTCTATTCTCATTTCAAAGCCAAAGGTGGCTGTTGCGTATATGTACGCAACGATCTATCTTGCTTTCGTGTTCCTGAACTTGATTCTTCTGAATTCTCTACTCTCTGGCTTCGGCTTTCCTGTCATTCTCTGACTAAATATATCTGTGCTGTTTACTTATTTTTTTTTTTTTTTTTTTTTTTTTTATGTGTCCGACTCTGGGCATAGGCTTCACAGCCTGCTATCAAGGCCCAGTCGTCCTCCTACAATCTACATGTCACCACTTCGGCGCTTAACACCCACCGTCCATATTGAATACATGCTAGGGCTGTCTCATACAGGACTGGTGTATTGGTATTAGCGGGGTCATTTTTACGACATGTCGGCGGGTCTCCTGGTAGATCAGTAAAGCCTGATTTAATGAAATTCAAATTCTTAAACTGGTCCCTGCCCCAGCGAGGATTCGAACCTGGGTCCCTCGGGACTGCAAGCCAACTCTCTACCGATCGAGCTATCAAAATTCTCTGACTATCTTACTTCTACGATGGAACACATTCTATCCATTTCTCCTTTCTCTGAAATCTCCATTCTAGGAGACTTCAATGTTCACCACCACCTTTGGCTCTACTCTCCTTTCACTGATGAAACTGGTGAACAAGCCTACATCTTTTCTATCCTTAATGACCTAGAGCAGCTTGTACAGCACCATACCCGTATCCCTGACCGCCTTGGAGAGAGTTCCAACATATTTGACCTTATCCTAACAACTAATCCTTCTGCTTACACTGTTAATCTTTTCTCTCCGTTGGGATCCTCCGATCATAACCTTATTACCTTAACCTGTCCTATCGCTCCGGTACGGCCTGTGGACCCTCCAAAGAAACGCCGCCTGTGGCACTTTGGAGCTGCAGATTGGGAGGCCCTCAGGCAGTACTTCTATGATTTTCCTTGGAATGATTATTGCTTCCATGGCCGGGAGCCATCTGAGTGTGCCTTGCGCATTACGGTGGTTATTCTCTCGGACATGGAAGCATACACTCCATTCTCATATCCTCTGACTATTGCAAGAAAGCCTTGGTTTAATCACGTTTGTTCTAATGCTGTCCGCAACAAGGAGAGGGCCTATAAGAGGTACTGGAGCCTACCCACCCCTGAATCACATCGTTTTTTATATTTCTGCCCGGAATCGTGCTAAGTCTGTTCTTCACTTTACTAAAAATAATTTCATCCGTGCTAAATGTTCTCAACTCTCCAACTCGAATTCTTCTCGCTCCTTCTGGCACCTTGCCAAAAACATTTCTAACAACTTTACCTCATCATCCTTCCCTCCTCTTTTCTACTCTGATGGCTCTGTAGCTATTTCTTCTACTGATAAAGCAGATCTCTTCGCTCAGACTTTCTCCTCCAGTTCCACCTTAGACGATTCCGGTGCTATTCCTCCATCACTTCCCCGTTCTGATTTCCTCTTGATTGACATTAAAATTTCTTCAGCTGATGCATTTTCTGCCATCACTGGCCTCAATACTAACAAGGCATATGGTCCTGATGGAGTCTCTCCTGTTGTCCTCAAAAACTGTGTTTCTGTGCTTACACCCTGCCTAAGTAAACTCTTTCGCCTTTGTCTATCAACTTGTACCTTTCCTTCTTGCTGGAAGTTTGCTCTCATTTAGGCAGTCCCAAAGAAGGGTGACCATTCCCAACCCTCTAACTATCGTCCAATTGCTTTAACATCCTGTGTCTCAAAAGTTTTCGAGTTAATCCGTAACAGAAATATTTTAAAGCATCTTTCCTGTCACAACCTTCTTTCTGATCGTCAGTATGGGTTCCGTCAGGGACTCTCCAATGGCGATCTTCTCACCTAACTTTCAGACTCCTGATCATCCTCCTTTCGGAAGTTTGGCGAAAGCTTTACCATTGCACTTGGCATCTCAAAGGCTTTCGATCGAGTTTGGCATAAATCTTTAATTTCCAAACTGCCCTCCTACGGTTTCAATCCTTCTATCTGTGCCTTCATCTCTAGCTTCCTTTCTGGTCGTTCTATAGCCGCTGTTGTAAACGGCCATCGTTCTTCTCCTAGACCTATCAACATTGGTGTTCCTCAGTGCTCTGTCCTATCACCAACTCTCTTCCTTTTATTCATCAATGACCTTCTAAGCTGTACATCTAACCCTACCCACTCATATGCTGATGATTCCACCCTTCACCTTTCCATTCGGTTTCCGCAACGTCCATCACAGCAGTTACTTCAACAAAAAAGGGATGAGGCTATGGCACACCTAATGTCTGACTTGGCTCGTATCTCTGATTGGGGTAAAAATAATCTTGTTATTTTTAATGCATCAAAAACTCAGTTCTTACACTTATCAACCTGACAAAATCTTCCTCAGGATTACCCACAAATGTTTAATAATGAACAGTTATGTCCTGCATCATCCTTGAACATGCTTGGGGTTTCATTCTCTCGGGATTTGTCTTGGAAAGAACATATTCCATCTCTTGTGAAATCTGCTTCCAAGAGATTAGGTGTGCTAAGCCGATTCCGAACTTTCTTTACCCCTGCACAGTTGTTGACCTTGTACACGGGTTTTATTCGCCCGTGTATGGAGTACAACTCTCATGTGTGGGGAGGCTCCCCACATGCAGCTCTTCTCAATAGGGTGGAGTCAAAGGTTTTTCGCCTCGTTAACTCTCCTCCTCTTACTGATTCCCTTCATCCTTTGTCTCTTCGCCACACTGTTGCATCTTTTTCTCTCTTCTATCGCTACTTCAATGGTCACTGTTCCTCTGAACTGTCGCTTGCATCCCTCCACCTCTACAACGGGCACGTAGTACCCATCTAGCAACAAACTCTCATTCTTTTTCTGTCCAACTCTCTAATGCAAGAGTTAACCGTTACTCCCAGTCCTTCATTTATGCAACTGGTCAACTTTGGAACTGTCTTCCTCTGTCTGTATTTCCTACTTCCTATGATCTCCAGTCTTTCAAACGCAGTGTGTCCAGGCATCTCTTAATGAACGGATCTTGAGTTTGGCTCTCTTTTGTATTGTTTTTGCTTTTTCTTGGAAGGAACAGTATGCAGGCCTGTGGCCTTTGGTTCCTTCTTCTTTGCATAAAAAAAAAACACGTTTTCAAATTGGTGGAATTCTATCTGGACGTGGAACTTTGTTAGTTGATAAATTGTCTAGGATGGATTGTACATATCTAGGCAGTATCTTGGGTGGAGCAATTTCGGGAGAGTGAAGTTCTAGCTCATGGACGTTCTTGCTGGCTTCCTCTAAGGTAGAATTTCTAGTAAATGTACAGGCAGGGATATTCGCTTTATCACGCAGATCATTATGTATCGTTACCATTTGATGATTTTAGTGAGGGAATGGGTGATGACTTGTTAAAGTTGTTATTAAAATAACAGAGTTGACCGGAATATTCTATTGTTATTAGGATTGTTTAATGGTATGGATGTTTGGTGGTGAAGCAAGAAAGTTTTATTTAGTGAGATTTATTACTGGTTTTGCATGGTTTCTAGCATTCTTAAGTTGACTGTGCGATT
>JAGKTI010015837.1:0-15303 GCA_018397915.1 Birgus latro
TAATAAAGCACCCCACTCTAAGAGGGGTCTCGGGGGAAAAAAATCTCATTAAAGGGGTTAAAATCGCCCTTATGAGTGTGTGCCGAATGGTGGTGGTGTAGAAGCCTCCACGTGGGCGACCAGCGGCAACCAGCTCGCGTGCTACGTAATGTGGCGGGAAAAGACATCTCTCACCCGACATGATTGCTGTCCCCGCCTTGCCTACGCCCCTAGTTTGTCCCACGCCCGCCCGGGGGTGACGGGGGGTGGAAGAGGACCACGAGTAGGGGCGGAAGGAGAGGGTGATGTACTTGAGGTTAGAGGCAGAGACGGAGGATGTAGAACGTGGTATGGAGTTTTGCTGATGTCTGTGAGCGTCGTGCCGTGACAGTAAGTGTAGAAAAGAGTAAAGTGATGGTAATCAAGAGAGGTGGTGATTCCCAGTGTGATGTTACAGTGAGTGAAGAAAGACTGGAATTGGTGAGAGAGTTCAAATACCTAGGTATAGTGACAGAAAAGACAGGAAAATGTGCAAAAGAAGTGGAAAGTAGAGTGACACAAGGAAGGAAAGTAGCTGGTGCTATGAAGGCCTTGATAAAAAACAGAGGCTTGAGTGTTGCAGCTGCGCAAGGCTTACATGAACGGGTGTTAGTGCCAACATTTTAACATATGGATGTGAGACTATGGTGTGGCACGAAAATGATAATTCAAGAGTGAGAGCAATGGAGATGGGACTGCTGAGGAATGTATGTGGAGTACGGAGTGGATAGGATATGGAACAATGTGATTCGTGAAAGATTCGGAGTGAGGAAGTATGTGGACACCAGAATCGAAGAGAGTGTACTGAGATGGTGTGGTCATGTGGAGAGAATGGATAACAACAGAGCGGTGAAAAAGATATACCTGAGCGAATTTGAAGGAGGGAGAAGGCGAGGTGGGCCAAGGAGAAGGTGGATGAGTGTGTTAGGAAGAGAGGGAAGTCGGTGAGGCTAGGGGACTAACAAGAGATCGAGCTGGCCGGATGAACGTTGTGAGAAGAAGCGCATGATCAGTGATTTGGCTCCCCATTTTAACGTGACAGCGTAGGGATTGACTCTATCGGATACGTTTAGGTGAAGCTATAGAATGTGGTGAAAGTTTTTGGTGTATCAGATAGAGCCAGGATTCCCGGGGATTGAATGATGAGTGAATGGAAACGTGGCCCATTGGACTAGGCAAACTTTGGCTGTCTGGACGTTGCTGCTCCTCACCCTGCCCTAGGATCCGGATGATGATGATATGGGTTAAGCTGGGGAGAAGGGAGACGATGTTGGAGTAGGGGTGAAAGATGGTGATGGAGTAGGGGTAAAGGGAGATGATGGTGGGGTAGGGGTGGAGGGAGATAATGGTGGGGTAGAGGGTGAAGGGAGATGATGGTGGAGCAGGGGTAGGGGGAGATGATGGTCCGGTAGGGGTGAAGGGAGCTGGAGGAGTAAAAACGGAGGGAGATGGTGGAGTAGGGGTGAATGAGTATGACGGTGGAGTAGGGGTGAATGAATATGACGGTGGAGTAGGGGTGAATGGAAATGATGGCTGAGGGTGGAAGTCCTGATGGAGGAGTGAGGGAGGTGGTGTGGTGCAGGATTTGAGGACAGGACGAGGTGAATGAATATTTATTTCCCCGCGTGAAATCTGCACTTGGAAGCTTCACTGCCTAAATTTTCCTCGCCGATGTATGTTTTAAATTCTAACAGATCTGGTCTTTATCGCTTGTGTTTTATTCTACCTTCCGCCGGACAATATCACACATTTCTAGATTCCTTGGAATGAAAGCGTTAAAATTCCCCAGCCAATCCGCGCTTAATTTAGAGATCAAATTTTGCCCAGTTGACTCAAGGAGTTCTCTCACCTGCTTAAAAACGTCTGGTCGTACTCACAATATAATTCCTAATCACACAAAATTAAAATGAACTTTTTTTAAGGACTTTCTTTTCCCAGACATCATGAACAGTATACGGCATCACCGACCATAAGTGATCGTTTATAAATTCCTTCAGCAAGATCGTACAGGTAGAGAACAGGATTTGGAGGGGGGAAAAAAACTGAAGCATTTTCTACACGAATTCCAAGGGCTTGAGTGATGACAGAAATGGTATAAGCTGCAGTTCACAGTGGCACTCATTCTGATGGTTCTTCCTGTGTGTGTGTGTGTGTGTGTGTGTGTGTGTGTGTGTGTGTGTGTGTGTTACCTGTTTCTCAGATTTACGCTTTCCTTTTTCCTTCAGTGGGAAGTGTGAAGTAGGATGGTGGTTCTAATTCTCACAGTCCTACAGCTTTGATCATCACAAACCCATACCCTAATCATCACAATCCCACACTTTAATGAACGCACATCCATACACTCTGATTATCACAAACCCATACTCTAACTCATCACAAACCTACACACACACCATAATCATCACAAACCAATAAACTGTCACCACAGATCCATACATCTAATCATCACCAATCATCACAAACCCAACGACTATAATCATCACAAACCGGTATTACCCAAATCTGTTCGATGCAAACACGACACATTGTTAGGCCTACACTTTAAACATCACAAACCCACACCTTCTAATCATCAAACCCATACACTCTAATCATCACAAACCCAACCTCTATTACCACCACAAACCGGTATTGCCCAAATCTGTTCAATGCCAACACAATACATACAGTTAGGCCTTCTCCAATTCTGCACACACCCCAAACATCGCTACCCAAGCTTCAGCCTCAGTCCACCGAAAATCAGATCAGCTTTTCTAACAAATTTGAACCAACAATTATTCTAACCTTCCCCCCTTCCCTCCTAACACGAATTTCGTTTAACTGGAAGCTCTACACGATTGGCCTTTGCGGAATTCCTACCTTCATTCCCAAAGTTTCATCTCACTCTGCCTAAAATGAAGCTCTTCACTACGATGACGTATCTACTTTCATTCTTGCTCCCCACAGACTATTTTATTAAGCTCGGGAGACAGCGAAACTAAGGAGCTTGATACAGCTTTCACTAACCCATTCACAAGCTGAATAAAATCGTCTGGTGTTAACAAGGATGAAATAAATGTGACGTTCTCGGGCTAGAAGGGCAGACTTAAACCCTCTCTCTCTCTCTCTCTCTCTCTCTCTCTAACTTCGGTATGGCCTGCCAACACATTCGCAAACCGGCCGAATTTCGTTTAACCGGTACCTGCCTGAGCCGACATACAGCTAGCGTATTCCGTTAGCTATATCCAAAATTTCAACCCAAACTTATCCACATAACCCTCCAAAAATTCAAAACACAACTCCCTCTTCCCCATCCCCCTTCCCTCCCTTCTTCCAACTTCGGTTTGGCCAACAAATTCGCTGGGCAGGCGAATTCCGTTATTTAACCGAACTTTGCTTAACCGTTCGTCCCTCCTCCTGCTCCACCTCCACCCGTCCGCCATTTAATTTCGGAAAACGGCGGGAAAATACGAATTGTTCCCCGCGCGCGTCGGATTTATAACAATAAGAATTAAGTTATCAGGGTAAATATAACGAAGTAGGGGCATAATTCTGGCGCGGCGGGCATAATTTGGACAACAACTTGGGAAGGGGGATGAGGGTATTCGGTTTGTCTTTTGTGAATTAATGAACGACACGGGTACAAAGGAAGGGGGAATGAATAAGGGAAATGCATAGAGGAGAAAACGGAGAAAATTTATGAAAAGAAATACGGAAAGAGGTAAAGTGGGAACGATGAACAGGGGAATGCAACGAATACAGGCGGGGAATGAAAAATAAAATACCGGTATTGATATTAAGTGGGAAATTGCATAAACAAATGAAGCAGAAAAGACATACAGAAACTGACATGGAAACGGATATACATCTGGGAAATGAACAAGGATGCGTAAAGAAGGAAATAGCTAAGAGTATACACAAATTCAGGGAAATGGTAGAGAAGGGGGGAGAAGGACGAACATGGAAAGGCCAAAAAAGATAGAAAAAAGAAAAAAGGGAAAAATTAAAAGGGTTAAAATAAGGGGGGGGGGGAATAAAAATGCAGTGGGATAATGCAAAAGTAAGTAGATATGGGGCATGATAAGAAAGTACATACAATACAAGGAAAAGTATGTGCAGAGTGGGAGGGAGATAGAGAAATGCAGAGAACTGAAACTGGAAATCCAAACAGGATAGAAATGCATACATGAAAACTTATGGGAAATTCTTATGATAAATGGCTAAAACTGGTAATAAAAGGAAAATTTCCAAAAACAATATATTAAAGGGAAATTGATAAGTACCGGTAAATACAAGTACTGCATGGGAAACATTGGAAGGAAGAATGTTGAGAACTAAAGGGGAAAAAAATATATATTACCTATAATAATCATAGGGCGGAAGTAAAAAGAAAACTAATTAAGTGAATACTGATGGCCATATAAATATGAAACAGTCTGGAAATGGAGAAAAGCAAAGAAAATAAAATGAAAAAGGTAACTAATATAAACAAAGCAACGCATAAGTAATGGAAACGGTGCTGGAGGATATTTAATGATACTGTATAATGCATAGGCACATCCAAACAAGATATGAAGATACCGACTGAAAATTTTTAGGAAACAGAAAATGCATATGTATAGGTGTGAATTACGAATGCAGTTAATATGAGCGACGAGTAAAGACGCACAGTACACAAAAGGAAATGTGTAATTACTGTGTGAGGTGGCCAACATATAGCTACAGAGTAATGGTACGGGTAAGGATACATAAGGTAATTGTATACAGTAGACTTACGGTACATTACAACTGCATAAAATACTGCTCACGTACAGATGATGACTATATACACAACCATTTCCTACAAATTATTCATTTTCATGCGCCTAGTGCACGAATATTCTGTTTGCAATTTATAAAACGCATCCGTTTATTTTCGCAAGTATAAACAATAATATAGACTACTTAGTACGGTAGCTTGCTTTTTGGTACCATAAGGAATACTGAATACGGTACAAGTACATAAAAGTTACCCCGGAGCTCAGACTTCTTAACTCATAATCATCAGAATAATATCGCGAAACGTTAACTGGACCAGAAGACGAAAGATGTCTCAACCATGAAAGCTTTAATGGTGACGAAACTGGCAGGCTCCTATTACTCACTCCCACCTGCATGAAATCGTCTGGTGTTTCCTGGAAGAGTTGTCCCGAAGAAAGAAGCGTAATTCCTAGTCTTGCATACTTTCCAAAAACCACACCACAAAAAAACACTCCAGACCGTCATTTTTAAAATAAACTGTACAAACACCTCACTCAGAAAATGCAGTTAGTTTCATTAACATTAACAAAACAAACACAAAATTAGCGCTTCCTGGGAAAATGTATGTTATTCATTTTTCACACTTTCATAATTTGTCATTTTATTCCGAGATTTTTGCAATATACCGAATTTATTTTCGACTGGGTTATCAGTTCAACTTTATCTCAATAACAATAATAATGATGATGATGATGCAGGTAATAATACCCTAATCATTCCTTAGGTTTGCTTTAATTGTAGCTGGGCTGGGTTAGGTGGGGTTCTGTTAAGCAAGCACATGCATTTTTAAGTTCTGACTGATTAGGTTACCTTTTGCTACTTAAGTCTGGCTAAGCTGGGTATTCATCAGATGTATACTAGACTGGTTAGGCTACGTCTTCTTCGGGGGAGGGGGAGGGTGTCAGGTTAGGTCCGATAGGTTTAAACGAGAATAGGTTTGCTTCCCTTAAATAAGGTTGGTTATGCGAGTCATTATAGAAGCTAATGTAGCAAATAAAACAGTGCCAACATTACAACCTTACCACTGCAAACGACGCTTCACTTCTTAAATAGTGACAATACGAAAAACAGGAATAATAATGCAAAGGTACTTTGCACGGTGCCGAACATGGTATAGTATTTAATTTCTCAAAATAAATAAATAAAATGCTTCACTTTTTTTCCAGTAGGTGGAGGAAATGCATTTTTCACGAAAAACCATTGTGATTTAGTGATGAATTATTGCGTAACATTAATAATAATATCTGCCCTTTCCTCTCTTCCTTCCTTCCTCTTGTCTTTCATTCCTCCATTCTTTCCTCTTCCTTCTGCCTACGGGTGAATTTACACTCCCTCTTCTGTCTTTCTTTACTTCATTCTTTCCTCTTCCTTCTGCCTGTGGGTGACTCTGCACTAAGTGACAAGCCAAATGGTTTCCTGTACACCAGGCAACCATTTACTACGCTGGGTTGTAACCATAGCACCAAATTATGGCGCCTGGTGGTTTAGTGGGTAATTAAGGCACTCCAGTCGGATTGAGCAGGTGCAGGTTTATATCCACGGGGTGGTTGGGGTTTATTGCTCGCGTAATGCCACTCAAGGATGAGTGGGGCTGGTCACTCTCATCCAATGTCAGGACCAACTTGCCTAGCCTCGGGCTCCTACGCTCCTCATGAGGCAACACAGGATTGGATGATGGATGAATAATAATAATAATAATAATAATAAATAAAATAATAATACTAAACTGACTATATTAGCTTGGTGATAAACTGACTACTACGATACCAGCTTCTACTGTACGGTACTTATAAAAACGCTGGTAGCAACTTTATTATTTTCATGATAATCATATGCTGCTTTATGTTATCACCATTACATTAACTTCATCTCTGCCTAAAACACCTAATTATATACTGCACTAGATTTTCATAAAAACACCAGCTCATGAAGAAAATACTTGTATTGTTCAACACTTCCTGACGCAACAAACCCAAAGGTTTTTATTGATTCTTTATTCCTCTTTATCACTTTACATAAACATTATGGTGTTTCATTACTTAAATATCTTAGTAATTATATGGATTCCTCATTAAAAGGCAATCACTTTTATCTTTAATTTACCTTGATACTTTCCATCTTGAAACCCTTAACAAATTTTCTCTCACTACACTAAATTACTACGGTCAGCCAACACTATTCGGTATCATAATCTTTGTACTCCTCTCTCATCTTCTTTATAATCTTAAAATTCTCTCTCCTCTAATTACTCTTTCTCTCATGTTTTACTTTATCTTTAACCTCTCTCAATCCACTTAACTACAGCACATCATCCACACCATTAGCTACCATACTTCTTTATCCATCTTTCATCCCCTTAATAATCTTTATACTGTATTCTCTTTTAATCACCGACTTTCTCTCACCACGTTTTCCCTTCAAGTAATTATCTTATTCTACCTACCAAACTATAGTACTTCATTTAATATCATTAGTTATATACTTCTTTATCTATCATCTTCATCTAAACTTGACCTTTTATTAGTATCATAAATACCTTGTTGACCTCGAACTTACATTACCTGTATTTAATAAGATTTGCAATCGCTTCAATCATCTTTCATACCCTTGTGACTAATCTGTATCTTCCTTTCATCATATTTTAGCTTCAAGTATCTTTAATCATCATCTACCTACCAAACAAAGTACTTAATGCACATCATCATTTATTTCTATCCACCTTTCAGTCATTTCGGCACTTAAAACTTCTGAAGTTCTCTCCTCTGTAATCACTTTAGCAATGTCATCAAGGTTTTACCTTCAATTATCCCACCAAACTAAATTAATTCTCTCATATCTATTACCTGTTTCTTTACCTATCATGTATCTTCATTTATTAATCTAAACCTTTCATTTATCAGTCACATAACTGTCTTTCTCCTATCATGTTTGTGGATCTTGCTTCACAAAATATAGATATCTTACAATATCAGCTATATCTTATCAATCACCTTCCATAATAAAACTTCACAACTTTTTATCTTCAGTCATTCTAAATCTTTTTCCCAACAAGTTTTACCTTCAGTTTTTTAATCTCCTTCTACCCATCAAACTACAGTACCTCATTCACACCATCAGCTATCTTTTTATTCTTCATTCATCCCCATACCAATCTTCAAAATATCTCCTCTTAATTTACTTTTAATGTTTTGAGCTCCACTTATTTTCAAACTATTTCTACACACCAAAGTGCAGTACAGTACTTTCTTCACATCTTTGGTTACCCAGTATCCCTTTTATCTTTCCTCCATTTCTTATCTGCTAACATTATACCCTTTATTTCCTCTAATCACTCATCATACTCCTCTCACTGTCTATCTTTACCTTTAACCATTTCTGTTAAACATGTGCTTTCTTACTCTTTCCCCCAGCTACTAACCTTTAAATCTTGTCTTTAACTAATTCCATTTTTTAAATAATATCTACCCTAACACCTGAATAGGACAAAATTAGCCCAACAATAATCTTACCGCTATTTTCTGCATCTCTTAAGCAATCATTCACTTTCTCTGTTATCTTCTCACTAACTTCTCTCTACTCAACACATTCCAATAACACACACACATAACTATTTCTTTCCTAATTTCTCATCTATCAACTTCCTTTAGCAACATTTACACCCTTCCCTTACTTCTCTATTCACTCTTAACTTTTTCCCATCATGTTTTACCTTCATCTCTAGTATCTTTCTTCCCACCAAACTACAGTACTTCAGGCAAATCATTAGCCATTTCTTTATCTATCATTTTCCTTTATAAAATTATAAACTTTTCCTTTATTAAGACTCATGAATCTCTATCTTTCTCCATTAGCTAATGTTTTAATCCCTTTCTGAACATCAAACTACAGTACTTAGTTTGCATCATTATCTAACACTTTACCTTTTTTTCATCTCAATTGATCATCTTTACCCCTATTTCATTTTTGCTATACCTCTGCTATATCTCTAAACCACCAAACTACAGTACTTCACTTATTAGTGTACTTCTGCTTGCAGTTCCTCTTGGACAGTCTACACCTCTTTATCTGTTTTTAAGCCACCCTTTTATCTGTTTCTCATTAATCTTTACCCTCAAATATTTCTTACCTATTTCTAGTCACCACATTGTAACATGCTATTTCACTTGGGACATTAATTATTTCTTTTGCCTGTCACTATTGTTAAATCATCTCTTTATCTTTCTAATGACAATATTTCTGCTCAACTTTAACTGTGTCTACTCATATCATTACCTGCATCTCTCAGTACTGGTATCTCTCATTAATCCGTCTTTATCAGTGTCTGAAGGCTCTGTCATTCCTCCGGTCATTATCATTTTTTTCCTTGAAGTATCTTGCTTTCAACCTTCTCTATTCACACTAGTCACTACTCATTATCCATATTTACATCTCCCTTTAAGCCTTACATATATTATTGTATAATCCATCTTTTCAGCCCTCCCTTTGTCTTTAGTATCTCTATTTAGCTACCTAACAATATATGTCATCTTTCTTCCCTACTTTTTCATTATCTTAATTATCTTCACTCATTCTCTCCCTACTCCACTTCAGTACCTCACTCACATAATTAGTTATTAAATCACCTAACAAACTACTAGCCCACATCTTGGGCTTCAGTTAATAGCAGGTAATTGTAAGTGGCTGATTAATGGTTTCCTGCACAGTTTATGAGTGAGATTATGTTTATGATTACTCTCAATTTTGCAGCTAGTGCTTCTTGTTAGTAGTTAAGCTTGCACTGTAATTATTATTCTATGCTGTTATCATCATTATTGCAGTTACTGTTATCAGTATACATATACTCTTCTTTTACTTGCTATGGTACTGTATTGCATCATAATACAGTAATATATTTCCCCTATTATTTTTACTACATTTGTGGTAGCTGGTGGTGACCATCATCCCCTCACTTGATGTAGTGCTGCTTACTTCTTTCTTCATGTTGATTTTTTTTTTCTGTGTCTGCCCTCTTCTCTTTTGCTCCTATCTTTCCTGTTATTTTTACTACTCTTCTTTCCTTTACAGGTGATTTTTACATTGAGTGACAAGCCAAATGGTTTCCTGTAAGCCAGAAAACCATTTACAGTGCTGGGTGGTAACCATATAGCCTAACCAACCCACATGTGTTCCCTACATGTCAACAAGTGGGTTAGCAGAGGGTTAGTGCCCCTCCCCATACAACCAATAACTCAAAAATAAACGGCCGCCCCTTTCGCAATTATGGCATCTGGCTATGGTTACCACAGATAGAAATTTACTACTGTTTAAACAATCATGTTATTCCTTTCCTGCAAAAATCTTTGCAGTTACAATTATTACTATCAGTAAATTATTTCATACACTTGCTAAATAAAGTCAGGAGGATGTTCCGCTTCCTGTTACAGTACAGCATTGCTAGGCTACATTCATTTCTCCAGTGCTTTATTACTATTCATTTTGACTGTGATGTGCTGCTAGTCTTCATACTGTTGTTTATGCATTCTCACTATTTACAGTCTACTACTGCTTGTTTTCCATTAAGCTACTCAGCATTTATCTCTCACTACATTTTCCATATGCTGACAAGGCATATAACTTATTTTCAATGTACAGTATCTGGGCCTTGTATCTTGACATAATTTTCTGAGATTTTGAGTTAAGCCTTTATTTCACACCTCAAAAAGTATAAAAAATACAGGTGCAGAACCACTTGATGCCAAATAACCATCACACTGAAAGTGATGACCTATTCAACTTCAAACACAATTACAATAAGGAGCAATTTTAATGTAACATGCCTTTTAGCATGTTACTAATGTACCGTATGAAAGAAAACAACTTGCATTTAGCCTAAAAGCAGATACTATAACTGAAGCAAAGGTTGGGAAATGTACCTTAATAAATTTCCTAGCCAATGCTGCCTCTTCAGTTATAGTACTGTTGTTTCACTAATGATACCAACCTAATTTTTTTTTCCCCACGTGTATGTATATCACTCCTTACACTATTAATTACTGCAACCTTAACACTACTCTAACCACAAATTAGGAATATTTTTGGTGTCCAAGCTGGAACTGACAATTTGTTTTGCTACTTCGGCTATTTATTTCTGCCCACAAAAAATCAAGCATTAAAGGGGGAAAAAAAGGCAATCAGTGGAACTAACTGAACTTGCTATCCCTAACTGCAGTACAGTACTAGTAACACATCTATTAGGACACCATGAATAGGGCCAGATCCTTGGTAATACATGCAAATACTGTACAGGAATAATAATTAGATCCAGGAAGGAAAATTAGCCATAGGTGGTGCTGACTATTTCTCTACAGTCTCTTGCTACTGGCTACTATTGCCTGCTTCTCACACTCTCGCTCACACTCTTCTGAGTATGCTCAGAATTGTATACATATTATATATATAGAAAAAAAAAACTTTATGGCTAAAACATGCACTTAAAAATATTCAATGTAAGCATTGCCAGAAGCCTGAACTTGTGCTGCACTAGCTATATGATCATCAATACTCTTCTCCTGTAATCAGATATTATGTAAATAATGCTATTTAGTATGATTTATTACCCATTTATCCTTGCTGACCATTTCAAGTTAATACCGTATATGCAATACTAAACCTGCATCCCAGCTCACTTGGATGTAAAAAAATAAAAATCACAAAAAAAATTCACACCATCAGTACTGACTGAATAAGGTAAGAGCACAAAACACCAGATCCATGTGGTAAAAATATAATACAGCAAGATCAAAATTAAATATTGAAACTACAGTTGAGTTGCATAAAACGTGTATCTACACCACGGTTTTCTAATCCACGGTTCCTGCTTAGAATCGAAAGTGGCAGAAACCACGGTTATATGGTTAAAGAGCAGACTTTTGGCAGCAAAGTGACACATTTCCAGTGAGATTTCCATGGCGCGCATCGGTTCTTCAGACTGTGGCCATTGGCCATTTACAGGCAAGCATGACAAGCCAATCATAACCCTTCCCTGATGGCAACTTCCCTCCATTGTTTATTCCTGCACCACCTGATGCCAGAGTGACCCGAGTGCAGTTTCTGAAGACTACCTGGCCCTTTTTTTTGTTCGCTTACTTGCCCTTCCAGTGTCATACGAGGCCAGACCACAACCGCGTGAAGACTTTGTCACAAAAGGGACAGAAAAAGAAGACACCACTTTAACATGACCAGAAAATGGATGTAATTCATCGCATCTGTCACCTGCCAATGCCCCCGTATGACCCCCGCCAAGACATTTCAAGCCAACCCCAGATGGTTCCAGTTTTTTAAGTGGAAGTGTCTGAGGAACGTTCATCTTACTGGTAAATGTGCCTCTGCAGACACCTCCGCTGCCACTGATTTCCCGACCGTCCTGAAAGCAGAAATTGATGAAGGTGGTTACACTCCCACCACCATCTTTAATGTGGAGGAAACGGGACGACAGTGGAAACTCCTGCCCTCAACAACCTACATCTCCAAGAAGCAACTACAAGCCCAGGGGAGGAAGGTGGACAAGTCTCAGTACACATTATTCTGTTTACGAACGCTGCAGGGAACTTCAAGATAAAGCCGTTTGTCATTCACAAAGCAAACAAATTCTGACCCTTCAGGAACCTCAACGACATAAGCGAGTTGGGAGTCTACTGGCGGCAGCAGGCAAAGGCTTGGGCAATGACGAACTTAGTGGTGGACTGGTTTGATTTGTTCATGAGGGATGCCAAGGAGCACTGCCGGAGGCAGGGCATGCCCTTCAAAGTGTTCCTCCTGATGGACAGTGCGCCATGCCACCCCCAGCACCTCATCTCTCGCCACCCACAGGTGAATGTGCTGTTCTTCCTCCCAAACACAACGTCTTAACTCCAGCCCCTTGATAACTGCCAACACCAAAGTTCTGTACAGTTAGTTTACGTGTCAAAAGTTTATCCGTAAAGTGACCAGTGACGTGCCAGAGATGGAGGTGTTGGAGGAGATGTTGGTGGCAGTGGTAGCGACACCGAGGAAGGCAGCGAGGAAGAGGCACCCGTGTTTGAATACGACTCCACAACCTCACAGGAAGTCCTAACTGTTGCAGAGTTCTGGCGCCAGTATAACATCAAGGACTCCACTGAGGGGTTAGTAGGCATAGGTAGCCTGAGTCTGGCAACCATAGTGCAAGCTTGGTGCCCTGTCCTGCCTCACCTCAGCATGCCAGTCACTGTCCAGCCACAGCAGCTGGAACAAGGAATGGAGTAGGTTGTAGCTCTTGACCTCCAAGTACCCGGGTGTAGCAAAGTGACAGGACATCATGGCAGTGGTGAACAGTGACCCAGACTCCTTTGAGGCAGTGTTAGATGTGGTGACAGAGGATGATGTGCATGTGGCAAGTGTGGAAGTGAGAGTCAGGCAAGTGGAGAGAGTGTGGTGGAGAGGCACGAGCCTTCCATGAAGGACCTGAGTGGTGTGTTAGTGGGTGTGGACATTCGAAAGGAAAAAATGCTAGCCTTTGAGAGAAATGAAGAAAGGTGTAATGAGTTTGTGGCCTGTATGGAACAAGCAGTGGCATTTTACAAGGAAATGCATAACAAGTGTGTTGACGAGTGTCACCAGGAGCTGATCACCCACTACTTTGCCCAGGTAGGAATGCAACCTTAGCCATAGCCTGGCCCTTCGCACTCACCCGACGACATGGAGACAGCTGAGAACGATGACGACACTGCTTCAGTTATCTTTGCAGCGGACTTTGAGGAGTTCCTGAGCGAGGCTGTGGAGGAAGAAGCGGGGCTGAGGCAATAGCAGCACGAGGCACCACCACACTCGCCTCATGCCGAGAGACCCTGGTTTGCCTCTAGCCTCGGAACCCCCACCCCCACCCCTTCCACTAAGCATTGTCGCTGGTCGGAGTCAGGTAAAACCCTTTGATATTGTTTATTTAACGTTTAACATTATATTCTTTATTCCCAGTAATACATGCAGTGAATAATTAGCTGAGTGTGTGCTAGTGTTCACAGCTGGGAGTAGGTAGGGTGATATGTGGCAACTTGGCTGAGGGGCCAGAACCACAAGTAATTTTTCCTTTGTGTTATTTATAAACCGTGGAATTTCTAAAGCGCAACCAACAGTGGTCCAGAACCATTTTGCCGTGGTTTAAACGACTCGACTGTATTTCAAGCTTCATTCTATCAGAAATCACTCATCTTTGCAATACACCCTCCAACCCACCAATCTTAAAAATCTTTCGTCTTCCCACAGAAACATTAGTCAAAATTGTTTAAAAAAGTATACAGTACATAAAAAGTACTGGAGAATTATAATTTTAAACTAACTTATCAATCTTACGTACCCTGATGCCAAAGCCTGGATATTATCCCATTCGAGCTATTCTGCATTATCCAAATTCATCCACCAGCACTATGTTACATTGTTAACTGGCAGAAACCCTACCACTGAGTTAAAACTGGTTGAATAATGTTATTATTTACTTGTGATAATTGTACAGAAATAAAAAGTCTCTCAGAATTATTAAATACAGTAATCCCTCCAATATCCGACGTAATAGAGCCAAAGGCATGTCCGGATATTGGTTTTGTCCGGATATTGGTCCTGAAGCTCCAGCATTGGTTTTTCATGACCCTAACCTAACCTAAATCAGAAAACTACCTTCCTACCTCCCTAGTGGACATGTATAGCACTTATTTAGGTCCCTTTTCACATAAATAATGCATACATAGCATGAATTTATTGAATTTTAACCAAAAAATGATGATTTAGGGGTGAGTGAGTCATAGGAGCTCAGAACTTGCCAGCATAGTATAAGTTAGTATCGGACATGGAAATCATCTTTTCTCACATTTTATGCACTAAATTATTGGATACAAAGCATCAAATACAGTAAATGATGTTAACTGCTACCAGAAAAATGGTTAGGTTAGGTTAAGTTAGGTTAGGTTTGGTTAGGTTAGGTTAGGTTAGGTTATGACTGGACATGAAATTCACTGCTTCAACCTTTTTCATAGCTGGTGCACTTAATAACCATGCATGAAAGAATTAAATTAAAAGCAGGAAATTATGATTAACACAATGTTAGGTTAGGTTAGGTTAGGACCGGACATGAAATTCACTGCTTCAACCTTTTTTCTAGCTGTTTTACTTAAGAACCATGCATGGAAAAATTAAATAGCAAGCAGGAAATTATGATTAACATTTAGGGTAATTTTTTAACACATGTACAGCATGATGAAAACAGGTTAGGCATGAAAATCTTTATGGTAACCATAGGTTAGGTTAGGTTAGGACCGGACATGAAATTAACTGCTTCAACCTTTTTTCTAGCTGTTTTACTTAAGAACCATGCATGGATAAATTAAATTGCAAGCAGGAAATTATGATTAACATTTAGGGTAACTTCTTAACACATTAACAGCATCATGAAAACAGGTTAGGCATGAAAATCTTTATGGTAACCATAGGTTAGGTTAGGTTAGGACCGGACATGAAATT
>JAGKTI010015838.1:0-19321 GCA_018397915.1 Birgus latro
ATGGGATAGATTAAAACTGCTGTGTCACTTTTGCCGAGTTGAATAGAGCTAAGTAAAAATCCTGATGTGTCTGATATATGGCTCGTCGTATGGGTTGGGATTGAAAAATATCTTCCCATAACAGATTTACCAGATTTTTAATATTATTTAGGTGGCCTTGCTTTCATTATGCCGTGGTGTAGCAGTAACGATGTCTGACTTCTAACTAGAGGTCCCGGATTCGAGTTCCGTCTGGACCGTCATAAACTTATATATTTACTTTTATATGCGTCGCCAAATGCATAGTATATGGGCAACAGGTGGTTCCTTTCGTTATGTTACTTTCGGTGTCGTTTGTGTATTTTCAGAAATTTCTTAAGCCAGCCATTGCTACGCCCAAGCTACTACCATAACATCCATTTTCACAGCTTGTACTGTATTAATCACGCGCTGCCCCACCGCACATTACCATCCTCTTCGGCCCTAACTACTATTCCCCACCTACAGTGCTCGTTATTTACCTTCACCTGCCTTCTTGCCATTTTTTTTTTTTTTGTCCCAACGCCAATAAGGCATATCTTACAACGGCCCATCTTTGCTGGGAGTACTCCTCTCGGTTTTCCCCTCCATGCACAACCATCTCTGCCCTTCCTGTTCGCCGCTTTCCACTCATCCCACTCGTTTTTTACCATCCCATCATACTTTACGACAGATCTGTTCCCACCACTAGTGCCACACCTCATAAACACCCCTCTTCTCAGAAAGTACTCGTCCTGCACTGTCTTGCCGCCGCCACCACCATTAACTCGTCCTACCGATTTTTGCCCCCAGAAAAATCGCTTGTGCGACACAGCTTTCATCCCTCATCTTTGGGACATCTACCGTATTCTGTTCTTGCTTGCACCATATTTTTTGTAAATAAAGGGTGTCTGACACTGTTAATACTGTCGCTATTAATCCAGTTATATTAGAGTAAGTGCAGTATTCAATTGCAGCTAACGCCAGACGATATCATTTATCAGAGAGTGATCCAAAGAAATATAAGCGTGTCAGTAAAGTAACAATTGTTCTGATATGTTTGGGACAATTTTAGAATTCAATTCTACGCCCGATTTGTTCGGCTGGGAATGAATCAGAGAGTTTGAATGTTAAAGTATGTATTGGGTGCAACAACGAACAGCCGCAGCTTACGCCACTATGTCACCCATTGGCAGCCCAACAGTTTATGGCTGGTGTTGCATTGCAGTGTAGGAGCCGGGAATTAGTTCCAGTTGAAGCAGTGTTTGGTAATGCGTTTGTTGGTGCTTACATCAAGCGTGTTTGGCTAACCAACTGCTGTTTTCTTATCGTCGAGGTACAGAGAGAGAGAGAGAGAGGGGAGGATGTGGATTATTATAAACATGTTTGACACCAAATGCAGATTAACGCAAATGCATTTTTACAGCAATAGCATATAGAAGAGCAAAACACAC
This sequence comes from Birgus latro, assembly GCA_018397915.1. NCBI lineage: Eukaryota > Metazoa > Arthropoda > Malacostraca > Decapoda > Coenobitidae > Birgus > Birgus latro. Next base: position 1,452 of record JAGKTI010015838.1, read on the forward strand.
ACACACACACACACACACACACACACACACGTACACACACAATTCCTTGGCGATGGCCCACCACTTTTTTTTAACAAAATGAAAACAAGGAAAACAAAAACAAAAACAAAAACTCGTATGCAAGATTACGGATATCCTTCGTTCATCAAATATCTGCAACAGCTGGACTTGAACTGATGTAGTTTGGGGAGAGACTAATCTGGGAAAACGAACTCCAACGAGAAACAGTTATAGAGAGAACGGAATTCTGATAGGCAGAGGTTCGACAATATGGCAGTCTGACAGTCAAGTCATGGGCCCTACCAGATGCCCGTGCAGCACCGGGGAATGTGTGGAGGGGTGGTAAAATGGATGCAACTTTGTTTGCGCATTTGCCGTAAAAGTACCTAAAATACTGTAAGGATGGCAGCATTCCATCTTACTTATAGGGGAGGTATTTCATTTATAATTTCAGGATTATTAATTATTCTTATGGATTTGATCTGAATTTCGTCCAGTTGTATTAGTGCAGCCCTTCCACATCCACTCCACAAGGGTGACGAATATTCGAGCTGAGAGCGCACATGACTCTTGTAAATTAAAGTCAACTGCTCGTCAGTGAGGAAGTTACGAATTCTGTACAATGCTCCAAGTTTCTTTGAGGTGGTTTTTAGCAAGTGATCTAACGTCTGAGTTAAGCGAAACAATGAGAATGTCAATACTTTTAGAAACAGGAATATTGGTTGCACTGAAGGTAATATTGGAAATAGGCAATATTTGTGTTAGTAAACTGGATACATTCGGATTTCGCAGCAGTAAATGAGACATTGCTATTTTGTCTCCATTCAGTGATCATAGATAGTCTTGATTTATGGCGAGTACTGTGCTGAGTTGGGAGTTAAAGATATCAAACTCTGTTAATGGATGGTAAGTGTAATGGAACTGTGAAGCGTTGAGTCATCTGACTGTGAATGAAAGGGATATTGGGTGACGGAGAATTCATCATCAGTATGAACGAGGAGCAGGGCTGGAGCAAGAACTGAGCCCTGCAGCACGCCAGCAATAATTTAGTGGAAGTTTGAATATTCATATCTACCTTTACTTTTATCTTTCTATTGCTGAGATGTGAGGAAATCAGTGGGATAAAAGATAAAAGATGACAGACAGTTGCAAGGAAGTTTGGATAGCAGGGAATGGTGTGACACTGTCAAAAGCTTTAGAAATATCAAGGGCTGCTGCGTAGGTTTTTTCATGTTGGTCAGTTGACTGATTGATTGTATGACTAATGAGATCAAGTATATTGACAGAAGGTCTTTCGTGACGAAAACCATACTGTCTATCAGTAACTGAGTTGGATTCAAGATGTTTAACAGTGAGTTATTAATGACAACCTTAACTAATTAACTCCTGAGGCTCCTGTGTGAGGGACTGTGCTGGAGGGGTACTAAGTGTACTGCCCTCCGCCTATTGGCTCATAGTCGCTACGCTCATACGTCCCTACCTCGGGGTTACCATCTTCGTTAGCCTTTGAAAATGCCCATTTCAGTCCTATGCTAAGGACACTGGGCGCAAACGGATTAAATACGTTACCAAGAGAAGATATGAATGCTTAAAGTCTGCAATCACAGGGATTAGATGAACTTTCTTTCTTTGGAGTTGGGTGGATGGTGGCTTATTTCCAAGAATCATGAAATGAAATATTAAGTATGCATAATCTAAATCATCTACACAGAAGAGAAGCAAGTTTTAGGGAACACTTTTCCAAAACTGTTGGAGGAATTTCATCTGGACCAGAAGGTTTCTTAGTTGGTAAATTATCTAAGATAGATTTTAAATATGTAATGTTTATGTTTAGTGGAGCAATTTCAGGAGTCAAGTTCTAGTATAGGAATGTTTTGACAGACATCCTCTAAGGTAGAATATCTGGAAAACGTACTGGCAAGAATGTTAGCTTTTCCACGTGGGTCATTACTTTTACAGTGTTTGGGTCTGAAGATTTAACGGGGGAATGGGTGATGGCTTGTTAATTACTGCTGAGAGAACCGACAGCTTACCAGAATATTCTTCTGTAATTCGAATTAGTTTATATACTGGATACTTGGTTGTGAAGATTGTTTTGGTGAGATTTATTACTGATTTTGCATGTTTCTAGTAATTATAAATTGTCTGAGGGAATTTGTTTAAGTAAGGCTTATATGCCAAAGACTTTATGGTGATAACTACAACAGAATTCCAGTCAAACCATTTTCGGGAGTCCGATCGTTCAGCAGATTGTTGATAGGGTATGAACAATCCTATACCAACTTCAGTTATGTCATTTAATTTGGGACTGGGTAGAGTTGATGTCAGTGGAGACGAAATATTGCCATGGAATATTACCTGGAAAATTTCTAAATTCATCGCAGTCTGCACTATGAAAGTGACATCTTGTCACCTGGTCCAGAACGGGGAGGGTTGGGGCAACTGACGAATGATGTTTTGATGAGATTGTGACCGAAGGATCCAAGTGATGACAGAACCTCAATCCTGTATTGAAGAGGGTTATTTGCCAGGAGAGGTCTTGCATATGATTGGCTGATATTACTCTACAGAAGATAGTGCTATGCTTCTTCATTACTTCAGTTACTTTTATCTGATTTTAAACGCTACTCTCAACCTAAAAAAAAAAAAATAATAAAAGAACAAATGTCGGTGTTTAAGATAGTACCTTGGCCCAATTTCGCCCAGTTCCGAGAATTGAACTAAAATTATGTTTCACACACACACACACACACACTTCGCTACGCCTGCTTGCTAGCTCGAAATTTCAATGACTAATTTTTCCATTATTGTCGTATTAATATTCACTTTACCTTAACAATGAAGCGTTAGAAAGCTGTAAGATCTATGATAAAAGATATTTTGTTGTTGTGAACTGTTTTTGGTTGATGTGGCCACAGTCTCATCTAATCGTGGACGTGGTGGAATGCTGGTTAAAGTCGTTCTTGTGCTTCGGTCATTTTTCCTCCTTTCTTGGGGTAGGGAGGGGGACGAAGGACGTTTTTAACCGGACATCGGAGACCTCTGATTATATCTGTGGCAAAAATGAAGGTGTCCCTCTACAGCTTCACGATAAATGCATGAAAAAAACGATCATTGTTATGCACAATAAATGCAAAAACAATGCATAAAAATCATTGTTATATGCAAGCTCGGTTCAAGGAATGCTATAATAGGTTCCTTTTCTGAAAAGCAGTTTGTTCTTCTCCTTTCGCAGTCAACATTTCTTCAACCTTTCCATGGAAACACCCACCTGTGATTTACTAGTTTCAATAACCTGAGGAGTCCCGTCGACATATGGGTGCGTCGCGACGTTTTGTCACAGCCACACCCATCGACATACCGGTACGTCGCGCGATGGCAAGGTTCATAATTTGCACAAATTTCAGATATCGAGCTTGATTTTGGGTACGTAGGCGTGAACGACCTTCCCCTATCTGCCATCAGGCAGGGACACTCGGTGACCCCGCGTGACCCGCGCATGGCCGCACCTCGTTCACTCACTTCTCAGCAGTGACCCAGGTCAGACATGGCGCGCAGAGGTTTCACAGAGCAGGAAATTCAAGCCGCCCTGGACGCCTTCACAGGCGACAGTGATTCGCCCCTCGATGACGAGGTGGTTGACAAAGATTACATCCAGCCAGAGGAGGAGGAAAGTAGTAGCAGTGATGAAGAGGTCCCTTCACCAAGGAAGTGGCGGTACATCACGTATCGCGCCACTAGAGAGGGCCAGCCAGCACCAAAACATCGTGCTACAACCTCTCTCCAGCCCCTACGTGATGTGGAGGGGGGAAAGCGAGGATGAGGACGAGGAGAGAGCCATGTGACGTGCTGCCACATGGTATGGCTGCGAGATTATCACCCATCGCGGCCCCGGGAGGACAGCACGTCGTACACTCAGGTATTTTTTTTTTTTAATGCAAGGAAGAAGGAACCAAAGGCCACAGGCCTGCATACTGTTCCTTCCAAGAAAAAGCAAAAACAATACAAAGAGGGCCAAATTCAAGATCCGTTCATTTCGAGATGCCTGGACACACTGCATTTGAAAGACTGGGGATCATAGGAAGTAGGAAATACAGACAGAGGAAGACAGTTCCAGAGTTGACCAGTTGCATAAATGAAGGACTGGGAGTAACGGTTAACTCTTGCATTAGAGAGTTGGACAGAAAAGGGATGAGAGTTTGTTGCTAGACGGGTACTACGTGCCCGTCGAAGAGGTGGAGGGTTGCAAGCAGACAGTTCAGAGGAACAGTGACCATTGAAGTAGCGACAGAAGAGAGATAAAGATGCAACAGTGCGGCGAAGAGACAAAGGTTGAAGGGAATCAGTAAGAGGAGGAGAGTTAATGAGACGAAAAGCCTTTGACTCCACCCTATTGAGAAGAGCTGCATGTGGGGAGCCTCCCCACACATGAGAGTTGTACTCCATACACGGGTGAATAAAACCCGTGTACAAGGTCAACAACTGTGCAGGGGTAAAGAAAGTTCGGAATCGGCTTAGCACACCTAATCTCTTGGAAGCAGATTTCACAAGAGATGTAATATGTTCTTTCCAAGACAAATCCCTAAAGAATGAAACCCCAGGCATGTTCAAGGATGATGCAGGACATTACTGTTCATTATTAAACATTAGTGGGTAATCCTGAGGAAGATTCTGTTGGGTTGATAAGTGTAAAAACAGAGTTATTGATGCATTAAAAATAACAAGATTATTTTTATCCCAATCAGAGATACGAGCCAAGTCAGACATTAGGTGTGCCATAGCCTCATCCCTTTTTTGTTGAAGTAACGGCTGAGATGGACGTTGTGGAAACCGAATGGAAAGGTGAAGGGTAGAATCATCAGCATATGAGTGAATAGGATTAGATGTACAATTTGAAGGTCACTGATGAATAAAAGGAAGAGAGTTGGTGATAGGACAGAGCCCTGAGGAACACCACTGTTGATAGGTCTAGGAGAAGAACGATGGCCGTCTACAACAGCGGCTATAGAACGACCAGAAAGGAAGCTAGAGATGAAGGCACAGATAGAAGGATAGAAACCGTAGGAGGGCAGTTTGGAAATTAAAGTTTTATGCCAGACTCGATCGAAAGTCTTTGAGATGTCAAGTGCAATGGCAAAGCTTTCGCCAAAGTCCCGAAAGAAGGATGACCAGGAGTCTGGAAGGTAGGTGAGAAGATCGCCAGTGGAGCGTCCCTGACGGAACCCATACTGACGATCAGAAAGGAGGTTGTGACAGGAAAGATGCTTTAAAATTTTTCTGTTAAGAATTGACTCGAAAACTTTTGAGACACAAGATGTTAAAGCGATTGGACGATAGTTAGAGGGTTGGGAATGGTCACCCTTCTTTGGGACTGGCTGAATGAGAAACTTCCAGCAAGAAGGAAAGGTACTAGTTGATAGACAAAGGCGAAAGAGTTTACCTAGGCAGGGTGTAAGCACAGAAACACAACAGGAGGGACTCCATCAGGACCATATGCCTTGTTAGTATTGAGGCCAGTGATGGCAGAAAATACATCAGCTGAAGAAATTTTAATGTCAGTCAAGAGGAAGTCAGAGGGGGGAAGTGATGGAGGAATAGCACCGGAATCGTCTAAGGTGGAATTGGAGGAGAAAGTCTGAGTGAAGAGATCTGCTTTATCAATAGAAGAAATAGCTACAGAGCCATCAGAGTAGAAAAGAGGAGGGAAGGATGATGAGGTAAAGTTGTTAGAAAGGTTTTTGGCAATGTGCCAGAAGGAGCGAGAAGAATTCGAGTTGGAGAGTTGAGAACATTTAGCACGGATGAAATTATTTTTAGCAGAGCGAAGAACAGACTTAGCACGATTCCGGGCAGAAATATATAAAAGATGTGATTCAGGGGTGGGTTGGCTCCGGTACCTCTTATAGGCCCTCTCCTTGTTGCAGACAGCATTAGAACAAGCGTGATTAAACCAAGGCTTTCTTGCAATAGTCAGAGGATATGAGAAAGGAATGTATGCTTCCATGCCCGAGAGAATAACCTCCGTAATGTGCAGGGCACACTCAGATGGCTCCCGGCCATGGAAGTAATAATCATTCCAAGGCCTGAGGACCTCCCAATCTGCAGCTCCAAAGTGCCACAGGCGGCGTTTCTTTGGAGGGTCCACAGGCCGTACTGGAGCGATAGGACAGGTTAAGGTAATAAGATTATGATCGGAGGAGCCCAACGGAGAGAAAAGATTAACAGTGTAAGCAGAAGGATTAGTTGTTTGGAAAAGGTCAAGGTATGTTGGAACTCTCTCCAAGGCGGTCAGGGATACGGGTAGGGTGCTGTACAAGCTGCTCTAGGTCATTAAGGATAGAAAAGATGTAGGCTTGTTCACCAGGTGGATCAGTGAAAGGAGAGGAGAGCCAAAGGTGGTGGTGAACATTGAAATCTCCTAGAATGGAGATTTCAGAGAAAGGAGAAATGGATAGAATGTGTTCCATTGTAGATGTAAGATAGTTGAAGAATTTTTGATAGTCAGTAGAATTAGGAGATAAGTAAACAGCACAGATATATTTAGTCAGAGAATGATAGGAAAGCCGAAGCCAGAGAGTAGAGAATTCAGAAGAATCAAGTTCAGGAACACGAGATCAAGATACATCGTTGCGTACATATACACAACAGCCACCTTTGGCTTTGAAATGAGAATAGAGAAAGTATGAGGTTACAGAAAAGGGTTTGCTGTCAGTTGCCTCAGACAGCTGAGTCTCAGAGAAAAAGAGTAGGTGAGGTTTAAAGGAGAAGAGGTGGTGTTCAACAGAGCGAGAGTTATAGGCCGCGAATGTTTCAGAAATGAAGAAGGAGTGGGTCAGACAGTGGTTTCAGGCAGCTCTTTGAGCCGTCACCGGGAGAGGGGCGGATGGTGGGGGCATTTATGGTCCCCCCCCTGGGGACTCCGAGGCATGATTTTTGTGCACCATTTTACAAATTTTGAAAAGGAAGTGTAGTGTGTAGTGTGCATGTAGTTTGGTGTTGACAGTTAGAGAAACTTGTATTGGAGAGCATGCTGGACTACTCTCTGTGTTACTGAGACACTGAAAAAGTTCAGCAAAGGGGGATGGTCAGGAACAAGTCCTGAGGGCTGATGAAACGGGAGCTCCAGCTCTCCCTGTCATCAGCCTTCCATCCACCATGGGAGTACTGCCCTGCTCGACTTGTGCTACAGTCTACTCCTCATATGGGCCTAGTGTCTTGTTTGGGGAGACCGGAAGTGGTGTGGAGGGAGTGCTCAGTGAAAGGGAAAGTGTTAAAGCAGTTAGTGAAAGGGAGAGTGGCGGGAGTGAGTCATTGCGCTCACGTGGTGGTGTGAGGCAGCGAAGTTCACTAAGTGCGGCGGTGAGTGAGCAGAGTGAATCACGTGGTATGGGGATGAAGAGGGGAGGTAAGGAGAAGCCACTCCCCAGCATGTCTTATGCTTCCCAGTATGCTCCCCAATATTCCCGAACTTCCTCCCCAAAGCCCCCTGATGTTCCCCAAGGCCGTAAGTGTAAGGGTAAAGGACGAGGGAAGAGGAGTTCGAGTGGGGAAGCCCTCCGGTCTCCTCCTCCCCAACCTTCCCCACCATCATCTCCTCCCAACCCCGACAAAGGCGACGATGGGGGCGATGTGACGTGGAATTGGGAAGATGGGAGTGATTTTTCTCCCATCATTCACCCCTTCACGGAGCAGGGACGAGCAGGCTGCACTGCTCCTGGCATTCACCGTGGCTCAAGAAGGCTGGATTTTTTCCACCTGGTTTTCGGTAAGGGTTTCGTCGAGCAGATTGTTGAACGAACCAACCGGTTTGCAAGCAGCCAGCAACGTAAGAGTGAAAGACTGGGCACAAGGAGCAGGGATTCGATTATTTACGATTACCCTGTCTTCCTGTCGGAGATTTTCATATTTATTTGCCTGAGACTTTTGATGGGTATTTTACATAAAAACAGAATTCGGTCATACTAGACTATGGACCCTCTCATGCAAACATCGATATTTGGCAAGATCATGAGCCGTAATCGGTTTCAGCAAATTCTAAGCCGCCTCCACTTTTACGATGCTGATGATCCTGCCAATGTAAATGACACAGACAAGATGAGGCGAATTAGCTTGGTTTTTGATCACCTGCGACAAACATTCCGTTCCTCATTTTATCCCTATAGAGACCTTGTCATAGACGAGAGTCTTGTGCTGTGGAGAGGCAATATTTCTTTTCGCCAGTATATACCCAGCAAAAGGCACCGTTTTGGATTCAAGATCTTTGTTATGTGTGACTGTAGGACTGGTTATATGCAAAACATAGTCTTGTACACCAGTGCACAGACAGACATAATAGAAGATCGCAGTATTGGACTCTCAGGAGCAATGGTGAAGACAGTGAAGAGTACCTTCATCGTGGTCACATCCTCTACCTCGATAACTGGTACACAAACCCTTGTCTCGCTCGTTATCTACACCTGCAGGACACGGGACTGTGGTACGGTAAAGGTGAACTGGCGTCACATGGTCAAGGTTGGGCGGAAACTAGAGAAAAATGAGGTGGTATTCTTCAAAGCTAATAACTTCCTAGCTACAATGTGGAACCACAACAGAAATGTTTGCCTCTTGTCGACGGTTCACCACCCTTTGATGCACCACACAGAGTCCGTGGATTACCGCAGCGAGAGCAGGTGCCGCATCTTGAAACCTGAGTGTGTGCTGGATTATAACATCAATATGCGGCTCGTGGACCAGTCAGACTCCATGATATCGAATGTTGAGTGTCACAGGACCACGATAAAGTGGTACAAAAAGCTCTTCTTTCACCTGCTCGACATAAGTGCCCTAAATTGCCACCACCTGCATGCCATGACAACAGGTGTGCAGCAAATCTATGAAGGGTTTGTAACGGAGCTTGGCGGGGAAATTATAGCCAAGTATGCTGAAGAGAGAACTCAGCAACGACCCCGCACTGCCCCTACAGCCCAAACTCCCCTGAGAATTTCCGGCCGCCACTTTGCCACTCCTATCCCTCCCCAACAAAACAGACCTAGGCCCCAACACAGATGTCATGTGTGTGGTAATTCCCTAGTGAGACCCAACACTCAGAGAAAATGCACCCGCTATGAGTGCGTATAGTGTGACGTGGGTCTATGCATTCACCCCTGTTTCAGGGAATATCACACAATGATGCAATTCTGAGATGGTGTGATAGTGATATGATGCTCATTCTCAGGAAAATATGCGACATACAGACGTTCAGTGTAATTATAAGGCCAGTGAATGTGTAAATATTAGTATAAAGTGAAAACGGGTATAATATTAGTTGAAAAATATTATTTTAGTGCATAAATATATTCTAAGTCGAAACATTCGTAGCGAGTGTATAAAGGTGCGATATTCTAACACTCAGTGTAATTACAAGGCCAGTGAATATGTAAATACTAGTATATAGTGGAAACGGGTATAATATTAGTTGAAAATTATTATTTTAGTGCATAAATATATTCTAAGTCGAAACATTCCTAGCGAGTGTATAAAGGTGCGATATTCTGATGTTCAGTGTAATTATAAGGCATATATACAGTATATGTTAATATTAGTATAAAGAGTAAATGGGTGTACTGTTAGTTGAAATGTATGATGTAAGTGCAAAAATATATTCTAAGTCGAAACACGAGTGGTAGCGAGTGTGCTTGCTACGTGATTAAGCGCTAGCAGTGCGCTAAATATCGTCGTAAGGATTGTAAATAGGTGAAAACATTTACGTTGGGTGTAAAATGTTACAATGTCATTGAAAGAATAATGTGAAACTATAAAAATTGTTATGTATTTTGAAAGAAGAATCATAGCGAGTGCGCTGAGTATGCAAATATATGCAATCATTATGCTAAATATCATGGTAATGAATGTAAACAGCTGAAACCACTTACATAAAGTCAAAAATGCTAAACTGTCATCGAAGCAGTAATATGCAAGTAGATAAGATGATATGTTTCCTGAAACAAGAAACTTAGCGACTCAGTGTGACGAAAGTGATCAAACTCTCTATGCTCGTGCAATGGAATAGTGCTTATTTTTCCTATATATTTCACTGAAAACCCTTATATTGTTGTGACTATTGCTTATTAGGTCAAAATGAATAAATGTAGACGTGTTATTGGTTGTTTCTCCCAAAATTACCTACCATAGATAACGTGTGAGCCAGACTCGTCAGTGACAGAATACGATACCTGCACCAGAGGGGCTCACCTGTTCTGACTGCTTGTGGATCCAGATAACCACTTTCTTGTTCATATTCCTTTGTTTTTTAACAAAAGCGGATGTTTTAGCCAAAAACAAAAATCCCCGAAAATGCTCGGGACGGGGGGGTATCGGAGGTGGGAAATAGGTCGGGACGTGACGGGTTAAATAACCTTTAATTCACTCTCTCTCTCTCTCTCTCTCTCTCTCTCTGGACACGCCAGAGGACAGAAATTTTAGTTACAATATTTAAACAGTATTTCCATTCTTCCCTTCCACGTAATATTCTTCACTCCTATTTCACTTTTCATCCCTCCTTCCTAATTTTCAGCCCCCAGCAAGTAATTCAATTTGTTATCGAGTATCACCCATTGATCAATGTCTCACTTTCTTACATCTTTATTCTTTTTCAGCTTCCAATTGCTTTTCATATTTTCATTCCTCATCTCTTTCTCTTCATACGCATATTTTCTTCCTTATTATTTTGTTTTTGTCCCTTTAAGCATCCACCTCTTCATTTCGTCTGTTTTCTCTCTCACTTCATCCCCATTCTCCATTTTTTTCTTTTCATTTCTCTTTCATAGTGCCCCCCCCTATCTTTCTCTCCATATGCACTCCTGTTTTGTGTCGACTGTCCTCTTCACTCACTCTTCCATCTGTCTGTCTGTTTGTTTGTAGGTCTGTCTGTCTCTCTATGCATTTCCAGATAATTTTCTTTCACATCTGCGGAACATTTCCCAAAAATCACAGCATCAACACCCTGAATGAAACAGGCTGATGTAAGAGGAGAAATTACATGACGACTGACGAGGGAGCAAAGATATAAATGTAAAAAGAGCAGACAATATTATGCGCACGAGGAAGTAAAATAAATGACAAAATTTTGCGTGGCCTTTCACCTCTTTTATTTGTCACTTTCCTCTGCTCTTTCATATTCGTATGCTGAGGGGGACTTTTGTATACCGGTATTCAGAGTTCGCCTTATCTTTTTACTTTTTCTACTTCTCATTTTCATCTGGCTAATAATTCTAAACTGAGAGAAACTTAGTATATTTTTTTGCCTACTTAGGATTGTGTCGGGAGCCTATGACTACGTTCTCTTGCTCCCTTGACTGAATAACCGAGAAGTACTTGAGGACAAGAAACAGCATAATAGACATTATCTGACGAGTGTTTGAGCTGAGGTTGTAGCGTCACGATCACTTTCAGGCAGAATGGTACTGTTAACTTACGACGTTCAGAAAGAGTTTGCGACATTGGTTCGTTACTAGTTCACCTAGTCTTCTTCCTACTTTCCTCCACTGGCCATTTTCCTTAGCTGAGGAAGGCTTGACATGCTTTCTTTGCCAACAGATGACTACTTGATAAGATGCGTCACGGAGGAAAATAGCAGATGTGCCCTAATGTTGAAGTAAACACAGTGGAATTATAGTCCCTGACTATACTGTAAAGCAAAATAGAAATACGAAAAGCAGGAACGTCGGTAAAAGATTCGGGAGCGTATGTAGCCTGGGGATCTACTCTCACGGACAGGTCAGGCTCAGTGATTCTGTTACCTGACGACGCTCAGTTCATGTCTAAATATTGAGATAGCAGCTTCATCTTTTTCGTTTATAATGGCATATGAACAGCTGTCGGCGCTGATTTTTGTGAACATAATAAACGGTCGATGTGACATGCTAGTGAGAGTGCCTGTGAGTGTGATGAGAGTTGTGCAGAATATTCCCTGCATGTTTTTATCACGCGTGTGTGGTGCAGCCGCTGTGTTGTGTGTTTGTATACAGGGTACACACAGGCTTGGGGGCTTATGTTTGTGTTGCATCCATAAGTATGTGTTTGCTTAAACGTTTATATGTTTGGGTACGTTAGTAAACACCTCTGTTTGGGATTGTATAAATCGTATCCTTCCCGACCTGTATTTTCTCATCTTTTACATGTGGATGTTAATCTCTCAATGTCCATATGTACCGCATATCTTGAGGTCCGATAATGACCTAATAAGAACCTTTTACTGGGTTAGAATTTGTTCTATTTTTGTTTGTCATTAGTTAATTGTCGCAACTGGCAGGAAAACAGTTAACTGATAATGAGGCTAGCAGTTTTTCTTGCTACAGCTGACTCTTTATTTGGATATAAGATCATGTCAGTAGAAGGGAGGTGGAGTCCAAGCAATTTATGCACATAAATCTAACTCTGCATGATGTATTGTCTTCTCTTGTAGACATCATTGCCCCCGTCCCTAGTACAGTGCTTGGCTTCAGCAGATCCTTGCTCATATAGGATGAGTTTTTATTTTCTTATTCTCTTCACTTCAAAAACGTCCCTCTTATACATCATTCGTGCTACCAGCGTGCAATGATATTCAGCTTAGGTAGAACACTTCTTATTGAAGAGGTGAAGAACAGTTTGCATTAACCTCTTCAACCTAAGGACGTCAGATCTATTTTCTTACTACTACCAAACAATATATTCAACTCTGGCGAGACCACCTTGGGCTGAAGGGGGCTAAGGGACACACTGTGTAGCCTAAAGAGTCTGATTAACTTTTGTTCACGTAAACAAAGAAAGGGTTTACCGGCTCTTCTGCTCTAGGCACATGCTCAGTTAGTGACATCGCTTGGTACATCCGGTAGAATGATAGAGAATAATTTTGGAGAATTCCGTTACTTAATATATCTGTTTTAGCGGTTTACAACATATTATTTTTTAGGACGGGGAGGGAGCAGAACAAAGGTATCGTGGAAGGATGAAGTGATGGAGCTGAGGGTGTAAAACTTCCTTAGAGGCTGGAGACGATGTGTTACTGTTTTCTCTCATCAAGACCAATGTGACTTAAATGTGAAAGTAACTGATGAGTATTTCGTAATGCGATGTGAACTCAACATACTCTGATTCTGTCATACATCTGCTTTGTTCCACTCTCTCTCTCTCTCTCTCTCTCTCTCTCTCTCTCTCTCTCTCTCTCAACGACACACCTACGACCAGGCACTTACTTTGTATTTATCACCGTAGTTATTTGATTAAAGACTTTATAACGAAATATGAACAACCCTGGTACCATAGTTCATTTACCTTAACTTGGTCCATACATTCGTCCTTTTGGAGCTTATTTCAGGGAGCTCAGTGGCAGAAAAGACAATGATACTGCTTGATATCTTTGTCATAGCAATTCTTCAAGACTAGAACCAATATGCTGCTTTTAATCTCTTGCTATGGTTTTGCACTGAAGATAGAGAGATGACAAGTTTAGGCCAAGTTGAAGTAAACAAAGTACAGTACGGTGGCCGGGATTGGCACAGTGAGGCAGCGACAGGGATTTGGGAGAGCTATAAAGAGTGACTAACGTTTTTTACACCTTCAGTAGTTCACTATGATGACACCATTTTAACTTCACTTTTGACAGATCTCAACGGATACATACCACTAATATTCCCACTGGTTTAAATAAAGTTGGTGAGTAAAATAACGACAAGGGTAAGAGACAAAACTAGAGGGACAGTACCGGGTACAAGTAAAATATAATGAAGTAGACACCATGGGGCGCTTAGCCAAGGTGCTGATCTCTGTACGTCTTTGAGCCTGTGGCGGGTTAATTCCCCACTCACGTGAGATATAGGCTACAGTCACTTTATCATCCAGGTTACGACAGTTACCTCCTATAGGTATTACGCAAGGACTCATTTTTTCCAACAAACCAAAAAAAGGGTGGATAGGCAGCTAAATCATGTGTCGCCAGCTGCAAACACCATGATTCAGACCTTGACGCAATCGGACCTGCAGTTTCAGTACAGGAGTCAAGTAGAATGTAGCCACTAGAGTGTCACAAGAGGACAATGCATCTGTGTGACAGCATATGGATGATTATGACTATTAAACGTAAATGGCAGCCAACCCTTTTCCGTATCATCCTACTTTCTCTATACTCATTTCAAAGCCAAAGGTGGCTGCTCTGTATATGTACGCAACGACCTATCTTGCTCTCGTGTTCCTGCACTTGATTCTTCAGAATTCTCTGCTCTCTGGCTTTGGCTGTCTTGTCATTCTCTGACTAAATATATCTGCGCTGTTTACTTATCGCATAATTCTACTGACTATCAAAAATTCTTCAACTATCTTACTTCCACGATGGAACACATTCTATCCATTTCTCCTTTCTCTGAAATCTCTTTTCTTGGAGATTTCAGTGTTCACCACCACCTTTGGCTCTCCTCTCCTTTCACTGATCCACCTGGTGAACAAGCCTACACCTTTTCTATCCTTAATGACCTAGAGCACCTTGTACAGCACCCTACCCGTATCCCTGATCACCTTGGAGAGAGCTCCAACATACTTGACCTACTCCTTACAACTAATCCTTCTGCTTACACTGTTAATCTTTTCTCTCCGTTGAGCTCCTTCGATCACAACCTTATTATCTTAATCTGTCCTATTGTTCCGGTGCAGCCTGGGGACCCTCCAAAGAAACATCGTCTGTGGCACTTTGGAGCTGCGGATTGGGAGGCCATCAGGCAGTACTTCTTTTATTTTCCCTGGAATGATTATTGCTTCCATGGATGGGAGACATCTGCGTGTACCTTACGCATTATGGAGGTTATTCTCTCGGGCATGGAAGCATACATTCCTTTCGCATATCCTTTGTCTAATGCAAGAAAGCCTTGGTTTAATCACGCTTGTTCTAATGCTGTCCGCAACAACGAGAGGGCCTACAAAAGGTACAGGAGCCAACCCACCCCTGAATCACATCTTTCTTATGTTTCTGCCCGGAATCGTGCTAAGTCTGTTCTTCGCTCTGCTAAAAATAATTTCATCCGCACTAAATGTTCCCAACTCTCCAACTCAAATTCTTCCCGCTCCTTCTGGCACCTTGCCAAAAACCTTTCTAACAACTTTACCTCATCATCCTGCCCTCCTCTTTTCTACTCTGATGGCTCTGTAGCTATTTCTTCTACTGATAAAGCAGATCTCTTCGCTCAGACTTTTTCCTCCAATTCCACCTTAGACGATTCCGGTGCTGTTCCTCTGTCACTTCCCCCCTCTGACTTCCTCATGGCTGGCATTAAAATTTCTTCAGCTGATGTATTTTCAACGATCACTGGCCTCAATACTAACAAGGCATATGGTCCTGATGGGGTCCCTCCTGTTGTCCTCAAGAACTGTGCTTCTGTGCTTACACCCTGCCTAGGTAAACTCTTTCACCTTTGTCTATCAACTTGTACCCTTCCTTCTTGCTGGAAGTTTGCTCTCATTCAGCCAGTCCCAAAGAAGGATGACCATTCCCAACCCTCTAACTATCGTCCAACTGCTTTAACATCCTGTGTTTCTAAAGTGTTCGAGTCTGTTAACAGAAAAATTTTAAAGTATCTTTCCTATCACAACCTTCTTTCTGATCGTCAGTATGGGTTCCGTCAAGGACGCTCCACTGGCGATCTTCTCACCTACCTATCAGACTCCTGGTCATCCTCCTTTCGAGACTTTTTCGAAAGCTTTACCATTGCACTTGACATCTCAAAGGCTTTCGAATGAGTCTGGCATAAGTCTTTAATTTCTAAACTGCCCTCTTACGGTTTCTATCCTTCTATCTGTGCCTTCATCTCTAGCTTCCTTTCTGGTCGTTCTATAGCCGCTGTTGTAGACGGCCATCGTTCCTCTCCTAGACCTATCAACAGTGGTGTTCCTCAGGGTTCTGTCCTATCACCTACTCTCTTCCTTTTATTCATCAATGACCTTCTAAGCTGTACATCTAACCCTATCCACTCAAATGTTGATGATTCCACCCTTCACCTTTCCATTCGGTTCCCGCAACGCCCATCTCAGCAGTTACTTCAACAAACAAGGGATGAGGCTATGGCACACCTAATGTCTGACTTGGCTCGTATCTCTGACTGGGGTAAAAATAATCTTGTTATTTTTAACGCATCAAAGACTCAGTTCTTACACCTATCAACCCGTCAAAACCTTCCACAGGAGTGCCCGCTGATGTTTAATAATGTCCAGCTCGTTCCTGCATCATCCTTGAACATGCTTGGGGTTTCATTCACTCGGGATTTATCTTGGAAAGAACATATTACATCTCTTATGAACTCTGCTTCTGAGATTAGGTGTGCTAAGCCGACTCCGAACCTTCTTTACCCCTGCACAGATGTTGACTTTATACATGGGTTTTATTCGCCCCTGTTTGGAGTACAGCTCTCATGTGTGGGGAGGATCCCCACATGCAGCCCTTCTCAATAGGGTGGAGTCAAAGCCTTTTCATCTCATTAACTCTCCTCCTCTTACTAGCTTCCTTCAACCTCTGTCTCTTCGCCGCAATGTTGCATCTTTATCACCTTTCTATTGCTACTTTAATGGCCACTGTTCCTCTGAACTGTCTGGTTGCATCCTTCCACCTCTACGACGGGCACGTAGTACCCGTCTAGCAACAACCTCTCATCTCTTTTCTGTCCAACTCTCTAATGCAAGAGTTAACCGTTACTCCCAGTCCTTCATTTATGCAACAGGTCAACTCTGGAACTGTCTCCCTCTGTCTGTATTCCCTACTTCCTATGATCTCCAGTCTTTCAAACGCAGTGTGTCCAGGCATCTCGAAATGAATGGATCTTGAATTTGGCTCTCTTTTGTATTGTTTTTGTTTATTCTTGGAGGGAACAGTTTACAGGCCCATGGCCTTTGGTTCCTTTTTCCTTGCATTAAGAAAAAAAATCAAGCTATCCATCCTACCACAACTACTACCCACCTGTCAGCTAGGTGATAGGGATACAGATGAAGATGATTATGATGATGGAACTGTAGTATATATTTCATTTTTACAAAGCTTGTTCCTTGAACCTAAGGCTCTATTTTTTTTTCTGAAGATATTGATAGAAACCTCATTCCCCAGTCACTTCAGTTAATTTGATTCTCTCTCTCTCATAAATCCTTACGTACAGGACGGAGGGAGGAAATCCATTTGTAATTCTGGACAGGAAAGATTTCAGCTGCCCTTCCTATTACTACTGCCGGCCCTAATGTCCTGGGAGAGAGAGAGAGAGAGAGAGAGATAGCCAGTGCGCGCGCGCGCGTGTGTGTGTGTGTGCGTGCGTGTGTGTGTGTGTTGTATATCTTCTTTTAACCTAACTTCACATTCCCTTTTCGAATATCGCTTACCTTCATATTTGTTTTCTCTTGTACTATGGCCACATATCCTCAGCTTTCATCCATTCCAATCTCGGACCACTTATTTGAGGTGACGTATTTGCCATTTTATTCTTGCTCAGGCGATTTTTATTCAGTTCAGGGCACGTGTTTTGACTTGAGGGAGTAAAACAGCCAATTTCACCCTCTCTAGTGCTGGCAGATCAAACCGCCTTCGAAACTCGTTGTTGTTCCTCCGGTACTGGAGCTTCAGTGATCCGGATGACGGGGAAAAGCTCTCCTGGGAAGCACAAAGACAGGTAAACAAAGCGATGCGGGCTGGATGGTTTAGGTGGAATAAGGGGGAATACAGAGGATCACTGGGACATACAATGGACGTAATAGTAACAGCAAGTGAGAGAGAGAGAGAGAGAGAGAGAGAGAGAGAGAAGTGCTTTTCTAGCAAAGTAGGTAAGACAACAATAAGAATGACTGGAGAATGATGAACAGGGTGCTTTTGTTTTACTGGTAAGGAGCTG
>JAGKTI010015839.1:0-20075 GCA_018397915.1 Birgus latro
GCTCCACCGCCAAAGCCTGTGCCGGCGGCACCTGCGCCTGCTCCACCGCCAAAGCCTGTACCGGCAAAGCCTGCACCTGCACCACCGCCAAAGCCTGTGTCTGCACCACCAGCAAAGCCAGCGCCTGCGCCTGCACCACCGGCAAAGCCTGGGCCTGCGCCTGCGCCTGCACCACCGGCAAAGCCTGGGCCTGGGCCTGCGCCTGCGCCTGCACCACCGGCAAAGCCTGGGCCTGGGCCTGCGCCTGCACCACCGGCAAAGCCTGGGCCTGCACCACCACCACCACCACCACCACCTAAGCCTATAGGTGGTGGGGCCAAGCCTGTAGGTGGTGCACCAGCACCAAAGCCTGCGCCAGCAGCAAAGCCGTCAGGTAGTGGACCAGCTCCGAAGCCTAGGCCTGGGGCTCCTCCGAATGGGGCTGTCCCACCAAATCCTGCCCCAGCACCAAAGGGTAATCCTCCCGCAAATACAGGTACGGCGAAGCCATCAAAACCACCGGCGAAGCCGCCGCCGCCGCCACCACCACCACCACCACCACCACCCCCACCCCCACCCCCACCCCCGCCCCCGCCGCCGCCGCCACCACCGCCGCCGCCGCCTCCGGCACCACCAGCAACACCCAAAGGAATGGCAACACCAAGAGGTACTGCTATAGCCGTGGCAATGGCAGCAGCAACGCCAAGTCCTCCCAGCCACGCCAGCCAGGTCAGGTCCGTAACCTAACACAATGGTATTTTAATTTCCTATATCAAAAATATGTTAACATTTGACCTAAACCTCCTAAACCTGTAAAATAGACGAGTGCAAAGCATTGCTCATGTAAAGAAGAAAGGGAATGCAAGATGTGTGTCATATGTCTCAGCAGTCGGGTGTAGTTATTAATACTCAAGAAGAAGAAACTGTCGGTTCTATCATACGAGTTGGAGTGTGACAAAGCTTTATTGGTCGATAAGGCGAAGAAATTAAGGAATTTAACTCTTCCATTAAACAGTTACTAATACACTTAATAAGAGATTCAGCTCTCGAGAACGATGAAAGTTATGCTTTTAAATAAGAATTTTAGAAGCTATGTTTGGAAACCAAGCTTAGTGAACTATAAGATTAACGAGGAATTTACTTCTTCCATTAAACTGATATTGGAAATACAGTTAACGAGAGATTCAGCTCACGAGAAATGATGAAAGTTATGCTTTTAAATATTGATTTTAGAAGCTAAATTTGGAAACCAAGCATAGCGGAATACGAGATTAACAAGCATTGCTTTTATATCTGCATAGTTATCATTCTTCACTGGTACGATAAATTTTACGTACAACGACATAAGAATGGTTTCCAGACATATTCTAAAGCATTCAGACCCATACGACGGCATGTAAAGGAATATCATTGGAAGAATGCTTTAATCATTTACATAGAAGTTGAAGTCCTGGTTTATTGCTGAAACTGGAAATACTTTAGTAGTTCATGCTTTATATAAATTTTATTTAAAGTTTAAAATAATACACGCATTTTTAAATATGTTTGCTATCATTCTATTCTAAGCAGTTAATTTAAGCACTTCTCATGCTAGCTAGCCTCATGATGCATCAAGAGGGAAAGAATCATGGTTTAAGATTTACTTGATTAGCTTGATTAGAATCACTCGTCATATTACTGTAAACTACGTCACTTCCTTACTAGTCATAGCCTCTTCAACACGATAACGTCTTTATTTATTGAATTCTTGCTATTCCGACCATTTTATTCAGCTTAGGCGACACATTTTGTAGTGAAAGGGTTAATGGAGGCTCTAGTTAAGCCTTATTCTCCTAAGCATAATAAAATCGTGCGGCTGTAGGAAGAATAGAATAGGACGTCATCGTTATGGAGGGAATAAGTTCTATTTTCCAAGCAATTGAAGTCTGGGGATGCAAAAGTATAACACAGCATTCGGTACTGCACATTTTTACCTTCCACAGTCATTTCAGTCACTTCTGTCTGTTTTGTCGTACACGTTCAAGGAGAGCCATTCCATACCCACACAAAATTAATCAGTGCAGTAAGAAAGGCAGTCAGCACGACCTTCTGAAACATTCGTTATCCAGCGGTCTGATTATTTCATGCACTGTCATTTACCCATGTGCTTTCATTCACTCATGCACGCTCATTCCCAAGCACTCTCATTGTTCCATACATACTCCATTCCCTTACACTCAAGGTATCATGCACTCATTAATGCGCTCTCATTCTTTCATTCACTCATTTTCATGCATTCTTATTCACTCATGTACTCTCAGCTCCAGTGCATTATCTTTCACGCACTCCCACTCTCACGCACTCCCATTCACTCATGAACGCTCTCCCGTTCTCTCATGCACGCACTCCCATTCTCTCATGCACTCCCACTCTCCTACGCACTCCCACTCTCCCATGCACTTTCTTTAAGTCTCTCTCTCTCTCTCTCTCTCTCTCTCTCTCTCTCTCTCTCTCTCTCTCCAATCTTTCATCATGCCACGCATCTTACCTCGATGGCGAGTTGTGTATTGTCAACCGTATGACAGCCCACACATCTGGCCTTGTCCTCAGCTTCCAGCATCCTGGCGGCCACCTCGAGCCCCGTGCGAGCCTGGCTGGTCCAAGCGGAGAGCTGCCTGGCGTAGTTACTCACGGTCTCGCTCCAGCTGCAACCATGGAGTATACATTGATTGGTTGGCTGATTGATTGATTGATTACATTATTTGGTCAGGGCCAAGAGCAAGCGTTCAGTGATTGATTGATTGCATTATTTGGTCCGGGCTAAGAGTATTTGTTGATTGAACGATTGATTGACTGATTGTTCGATTACAAAGTCTTATACGGGCTGATAATATATGCAGTCAGTCTGCAGCACACGTTGAATGATTGACTGATTGACTGACCGAGTGACTGATTAACTGATTACAATATCTGATCCAAGGAACTAAGAATATACATTAATTAATTGAATTCATTGCCTAATACAGGAAAGGAGTACAGTACGAATTGGCTGATTGAATGATTGATTACATAATTTGATCCAGGCAAAGAGTGTGCGTTCAGTAAGTGACTGATTGCATTATAATTACGATCTGACCAAAGGGAGTGCGTTGACTGATCAAGTACATTGTCTGATCCAGTCCAGGTAAAGGGTATGAGTTGCTTACTTGATTGATTGATTAATTACATTGTCTTAATCGGGCAAAGGGAATGTTTTGATTGACTGATTGATCACATTGTCTGATCCTAGCAAAGACCATACCGATTAATCCCTTCAGCCCAATGACATAATTTTCATTTTTTTTTTAAATTTCTTTCTGTCTGCCACATGATTTTATTTATCTCAAGAATAATTTCTTTTAATGAAAGTTAATGAAGGCTACATCTAACCCCTTCAGTGTGAAAATATTACTCCAAGGTGAATAAAATAATATGGAAATAGTCAGAAAGAATTAGATTGAAAATTTTAGCCCTTACAGCCCGAGGAAAGTACGCCTCTGCCTCCCTTGCTAGAGGTTTCCACAAAGTTAAATTATTTGGCGTAGACATACCTGGAAAGAAATAATGAAACGTCATTGTAGTCAAAATATTAACCCTCTGACTGCTGGCGTTTTTCTTTCTGTCGATATAAGCCCCTGGTGTTGTCCATGAGTAAAATGTACCAAGTTCTTATTATGCGTCAGGTATGTGTTTAAAAAATATCCACTTTTTAAATACTGGGGCATCTTTAGGAGCGGCTCTGCCTTTATCTCACTAACGATTTTCGGAAACACGGTGCTTGATTCCCATAGACTTTAGCGACTTTAGCGAAGCCTTACATTTGGGTCCTGAAGCTCCTGCATTATTTTACCTACTATTCTACTAACCGGTGCTGAAATTTTGGTTAAGTTAGTAAATCATCTTTATAGGTAGCAATGAAACTATAATAGGCACTGGTATGGCGAGTTTTAGGCATGGTGGTTACAGTATTATGTGCACACTGGCTGGTATTTTCGACCATCAGTGAATAACAGTTCTATTTCTTTTTTTAATGCCATAAATCATTCTGCGCTAGCTACGTAAACTCACTGCGAGAGTTATGGGATTAGTCCTAAAGGCACAGTACACATACTCCGCTCCTTACTCGAACCCTGCCATCTTTTTACGTGCATACGAGTAACTCAACTCTGTTTTCAATTCAGGTAGGCTTTAAAGATTATGGTCGAGATTACTTACCTACTGTAACGAAGTACACCTGTTTAACCCTTTCAGAGCGATGACATACTTTCCATTTTATTCTTGATCTCACTCGATGATGTATATTATCGTGCTAGATGCTTTTTCCTAAGCTGACCAAAACCGCCGTCAGGTAGAAAAAAAATGCTAAACTAAAGTGTCATCGTAGTTCTCCTTTTCTGTCAGTGAGAAAGACCATCAGATCTTCCAATTTCTCAAAATGAAACGGACATCCATCTCCCCCTCCTTTTTTGTGTTTTGCGGAGACGGCTCAGTCTGCTGGTGCGAGGAGTGTAGATATCGAGGCTGGTTCATCAAAACAGTGATCAATGGATGTGAAATAACAAATATAAAACATGAAAAGGATTAGGGGAAGTAGTGAATAATGCACGGTAGACACTGGTAATGCTGACTGATCCGTACCCGCAACACACGAGACCTGAGGTGGGAGATATATGGAACGCCCGCTATAAAACAATCCAGCCCGCGGCCTTACTTGTAGTCTTCAGGGTAGTGGACGCTGACATAGTGCTTCCTCCTGTCGGTGCCCATCAGCTTGCCGATGCGCCTAGCAAAACCACTGAAGGCGTTGCTGATCGGGTCTACCAGGTAGTTTCTAAAGTAGCTCCTCATAGGATCATACACGTATTGCATTGTTGACCTCCACACTCCGTCCATGGTGCGACCAGTTTGCTGTGAAATTTAGAGAGGGTCAGGTTTTCACTGGACTCTTTGTGTGTGTGTGTGTGTGTGTGTGTGTGTGTGTGTGTGTGTGTGTGTGTGTGTGTGTGTTACTGATAGTCAGTTATCTTTGCAGGTTTCTAATTATCAGGTTACCTTAAGCTAATCTTTACGAACGAGTGAGCCAAGAAGGCAAGCAAAGTTTACTGTAGGTTCATGGGCGGAAAATGACAATGAGCGGCTCACCCCGGTCCGACCTGATCGTCGCGCATTTCAGAGGCTATTCACATTTTACCTAATAAAACTAGAGCAGTGATATTATTCTCAAGATATTAGGTCAGTTCAATTTTTTGTATTTCATGATTCATAAAACCATTATTACACCACACAACTGCAATTTGCAACTGACAGAAAAGTATTGTCACTCATTCGCTGTGCGAAAACGCACTTCATACTGGTTCCCATAATTTATGGTATACAGTATATGATCATTGCTCCAAGCTTAAGACTCCTCACAACTTCTACTTACCTCGTCTCCACTGAGCTCGGTGAAGAAACCTTTCATGATTTTGTGGAACTGTGTGGCCTCCTTGCCATCGTAGAAGTCTTGCATAGTGTCGAGGATGATGGTCATGTAGAGCTGAGTGTCCATATCATCAGCGTATGAGGATACCAGCTCGTCAAGGTAAGCCACAGCCTCACGCAGCATCTTACTCTTTATCACGGGCTTGGCCGCAGCCTTCAGCAGCTTCATGGCCACAGCAATTTGCTTCTTGTCCATCCTGAAGGGAAGTTTAAAAGGCATGTTGTTGACGAGGAACTCTTCCTCTGGCGTCAGCTCTGTCGACTGGCTTTCTGGAACTGCCACCTCGAATTGTTCAGGTTCAGGGGCGCTTTCCTCAGCGGACTGAACAGGGCCACCTAGCGAGGGGTTGAGGGCCTGCCAAGGGCTGGCTGGCGTCTCGGATGGCATGACACCGCTCAGGTAGGCGAGAAGCCCCACCACAACCACAACACTTCTCTGTAGGAAAACGGATCATCACGTTCATCAAGGTTTCCAAATGTTTTAAGCTATCCAGACAACATTTCTAATAACCTAGAAGAATGAATGAAAACTCATGAATCATCATTATCATTATTGCCATCAATATCGTTCTAAGGCAGTTTACCCGCTATGACAGATGGAATGGACTGAATTTAGATACAAATATACCATTAGATGATACTAAATATATAATAGCAAATGCTTCATTTTCAAGATTACTCTCCAGATATCCTCCTTCAACTATCCAGGTCTAACAGTGGGACTCTTTGTATACTAATGTATGTTATAGCTGTTTGAACCTAATCGTAGCCCCAATGTAGGAGAATAAAGGAAGACAGCCCCCTTCGTACGCCACTATACTGTAGAGGGCGCTCGCAGCTTAAAGTCGTTAGGGATTTTTTTTTATTTTTTACCAAACTCTATACACTGTTAATGAAAACTTCCTTCAAGATAATGAACCGTGCGTCAAGTTTTGAATCTGGAAAGACGATCTGATGAAGAGAAATTCTATCAGCCCAGAAAGGCAAGGTGCTGCACGCTGCTGGAGAGAACATCCAGTATATTCCAGATACTCATTACCTGCTATAACATTTGATTATTTACCACATCAGTTTTATCTCTTGATGGGTTTATTCAAGCGAAGTGAAACTTTTCAAAATGGAGACGTTATATATGCTGCCTTCACTAACAACTAGGGAGTTTTCCAAAGATGAATAAACTACTCTGTAGTAATATGGATAAATATGAAAAATGTCTTATGGTCAGGCCAAGCCAAAAGTTCGGTTTGGTTGGGCTCCAACCGCGTACAGTGTTGTCACGTTTTCCATACTCTCACTCCCTCTCTCCCTCTCTCTCCTGGGATTTGTGCGTCTCCCTGGGGGAATTTTGCTTCTTTTGAGTGACTTATAAACTTGTGCTTTCATTTCTGTATTTTCTGTTTTATTATATTTAGTTATATTTAAAAAATTATTATTGTTTTACATATGGCGCCAGATGACCTCGTGTTGCGGCGCCATGATTTGTTTGCTTTCATTCAATCATTCTCTCCCTCCCTCCTTCCCTCCCTTCCTATATTTCTGCACATTATCTTATAACCATAATTGTGACATTATTAGCCACCCCAGAACTACGGTAGAAGCCAATAACAGTGGCTACTTTTTTTTCAGTAACACTAAAATATTTATGCCACGTTTCTGTATTGCCATATAAATATTTTATGCATAATAAGTTTTCTGTTCTTTCATATGTAATACATATGTTAAAATTGTATTCATATGTGATTACCTTATTTGCGATGCCTTTTACATATATAACAGCCGTTTCACATCGCGGGTTTGGGAAACATGGCACCACTGTGGGCGGGTGTGGGTCCGGCCTAAACCGAACTCTTGCCTTGGTCTGACCATAGTACTGAAGGGGTTAAAAACTTACTCTGTGTTATCATATTGAAACTTAGCCAGTAAAGAATGGTTAAGAGTCTATTTAATACGCAATCAGCTCTCATAATATTGTCAGTCTTCATATTTTTATATATGAGACCATCTCTAGGAGTTGCTCTTTCCTCTGCCTCCCATTAACAATTTTCAGAAGCTAATTGCTTCACCCCCCTAAATGAAGTGCTTCACTCCCATGGACTTTGGAAGAAGCACACCAAACCACCCTCCCCATCAAACCACACCAAGGGCATTAAGTGAAGGGCTCTGAATCTCCCGCATCAAGATGACCTACGAGTTATGAAGAGCCAGTCTAGACTCAGCTAGCGAAAGAGACACGAGAGTAATTCCATTTCCGTAAGTATATCGATGTATTAACAGTTCATTTGACTGTGAAAGGTAAATGATCACACACACACACACACACACACACACACACACACACGATATTATTTTCTCATTTGATTTAGGAATACTTAAGCCTGCGGTACTAACGTTGCGCTAAATATTGGGATTAAAATATTTAGAACTCAGTGGACTTTCTTTGAGACAAATTATGACTTCATGGTATATCAGACAGGGACCGAAAGAAAAATGAAAAGTTCCAACACAAGGCGTAGGAAATGGTAGTTCTTGTAGTATACGCTACCGTCTTCCCCCCCCCCTTCTGTTCAGCGACCATAAGCAAAATTATGCAAGTAAAAACAAAGCTGCGGAGATTATTGTGCTTCAGAGATATCTATGCTTGGGTAAGGAGAGAGTAGGCTTCTTGTCCGAAATGAAAAGTCTGTGTCATTCATTATCACGGTGTACTATACTCATTCAGTACCACTGCAGTTTGGAGGGAGAAACCTGCAGTTAGAAGGCAGATAGGTCAAAGGATGGAGGAATCTATTTTCCGCTCCTCCTTTGCGCAGCTGATAGAGAGATGGCCTGCAGTCTTACCGGACCCAGGTTCAAATCCCCGCTGGGGCAGGGAATGGTTTGAGGATTTGAATTTCACAAAAGCAGACTTTACTGGTCTACCAGAAGACCCGCCGACATGTCGTAAAAATACCTCTGGTAATACCGATACATCAGTCCTCTATGAGACAGCCCTAGCATGTATTCAATACGGACGGTGGGTGTTAGCGCCGAAGTGGTGGCATGTAGAGGTGAATGGTATGTAGGAGGACTACTGGGCCTTGGGAGCAGGCTGTGAAGCCTATGCCCAGAGTTGGACACATTCAAAATAATAATAATAATAATAATAATAATAATAATAATAATAATAATAATCTGTATGTCATGGAAAAATGATATTCCTGTTAAAAGAGTTTCCTAAGCAAATCTCGTCGACTGAGGCTGACGCAGTCATTTATTAACAGTTCACTATTCTTCCTTTTTACCCCAGAAATCACGAGAAGAATCCTTACGTACACACTAGTTCACCAGGTTACTGTGTGATTCATTCAGTGTCTCTTATTTGCATACAGTCATCACATCACCCTCATCCTTACTGTATTCACAGTGAGTAAGATCCAGGCATAGAAAAAAGAAAAGAAACGAGAAAACATAGAAGTACAACATAGAGTGGCCAAAGATAAAGAGCCACACCTCTGTTCATTCCAGTATTATTTAAGACATCAAATTTCTCTGCTACTTGCGTCCACGGGTAACACTAACCACACCATTTTTTTTTTTTTAATGCCGGGGTCTTTATGGGAGCGGCCCTGTCCGTCCGTCTCACACTAACGACTTTCGGACGAGAGGTGTTTCACTCCCGTTAACTTTAATGTTTTTTGGCTACACCGCACCACACCATACCAGACCATACACCACACCACACACAACACCATCTCACATCATACCACCCAAAATCGGCGTCCCATACCACACATCACCAAGATTATTATTCGATGGGCCCTGAGGCTACCGCACCTAATTTTGTACGTGTTTCGGAACACCTGTGGGTTGGAGTGTCATTTAATCAACGACTTCGATGATGTCTTCCATATTTATTCTTGCTTCTTACACTTTTATTCAGCTGAGGTTAGACCTTTACGACTACAGGTACAGAAAAAGTTAATAAATAAAAAAAAATGCAGTGAAGGGGTTAAAAAGGGGTTGCAACTCTTGTCATGGGGGAACATTGTCGCTGAAGGCCTAGCAGGGAAGGGTGCATGAGAACAAAAAGTAACACTGATACCGGCATTAGAGATCTTGAAGTAATTATCATTACAAGCATAATAATGAACAAAGACATGCAATGACACATACAAGGTACAAAGTTGTTGCAGTAATCATCATTACAAGTTTAGGAATGAGCAAAGGGATACACTGATAAACACATACGTATGCAACATACTGTACATGTTTTAGCTATTCCAGTCTACCCATTCTCGGTATTTCTTTTGCTTCCCATCTTGCCTCAACGTGCTATTTCTCAGTTCATTTTACATTCAGCCTCACACCCTTTCGGACACCCAGGTGTGTGTGTAAATTGTATGTATATGCGCATTTATGGAACGATTGTGTGTGAGTTTATGTGTGTGTGACCATCGTACAGATACGTTTACTCAAGACATGTTTAGTTTTCTCTAAGTAGTCCCTATAGAAAACGTTGCTCTTTATTTCAATGGCTGCCTAATGTATTTATTGAAACCACCTATATAACATTTGCTCAAAGGAAAGACTAAGATTAAGCCACACGCTGTCAGTCTCTACCTGACTGAGCAGAAATTTTGTTTATGAATCGAGCATTTTCGTAAAGGATACAATCTTTTCAACCTCTGTGTGGAAGCTTACTTTTGATACATTATCAACTCGATGTACAACCATGATAGCCGCAGTTCTGCATGACTAATTGATCGATGACCTTGCAGCCGGATGCAGTATTATTAAGAAATGTGTGAACAGTGTTGTCAGTAATGAGACAGTGAGCAGAGCCGCCAGTTGTAAAGTGAGCGCATTGACCCTGACAAGAGAGGTCAGCTTTCTCCCTGGTGATGCTGAACTCGGCTACTGGAGAAGGTGGGTCAGTGGGTTGCCAATTCAATGCATTTAGCAGGAGATTTAGGACTACAATCTTGCTGGGTAAGGAGACTCCCGAGAACCATTTCCTTACCAGCTGATATGTGCATACGATGGTAATTGTCTTTTCGTAACCTGTATCGATATGAAATTGGCATGAATATGATACAAGAGAAGAGTATGGAATTGCAGCAAACAAGATAAATTGCTGAGGAAAAAGATACTAGAAAGTCTCCTAACATGGCGAGAATACAATTTTTAAAGATGTTTTATCTTCGTATATTGAAATTATGAGAGTCCAAGCTGGGCCGAAACTTATCGTCTCACTGTGTGTATAATGTTTTTCTAAGGTTTTGAGATGCCAATATGCATCTTATATATTTATGGTCAGCGAAAGGATTGTTAACATATGCAAGAGAGTTTCAATTAATATTTTAGCCATATACTGATGTCTGAGCTTATTTTCTAGTGATAAGGTGGAGTATGTGCATACAGAATTCTAAAAAGTTCTTCAGATTTTGACATATTTTAATAACCTAGATTTTTTTTTTTTTTTATCGATCACCACTCTTGTGTTTCGGAAGAACAAAAATAGCAACATTTGTAAGTCTGGAGTAGGATCCGCAAACGGACCTCCTGTCAACTCTTGTAACTCGATTCATTTTTGCAAGAACAAGATTTAGCATTCCCCTACGTTTTTCCCTCCACTAAAAGAAAATACATGATAATTTACTTCTCTTTGCTAAGATTTATTTTTCGGAGGAAGAGCAAGAGTCAAGAGAAGACCCTGTACCCTCATCGCCCTTCCTTCAAAAACGAATCAAAGTTGGGAGAGAGAGTCGGCCGCAAACGTGCCCGTAAATCTCAGTTGTAGGTTACGAGAGGGATTTGATCGTAAGCTTGTTCGTAGAACCAAAATATAAGTTACGAGAGGGGGTTTCTTGCATTTTTTTCCCCCTAAATCCCAAATCTAAGGTATGAGTTGATAGTAAGGCTGTTCGTAAATCCCAGATATAAGTTACGAGAGGGGGGGTTGGTCGTAAGTTTGCTCAAATCCCAAATGTAAGTTAGGAGAGAGAATTGGCCATAAGCTAGTTCATAAATCCCAAACCTAAGTCGAGAGGGATTTGGTCGTAAGTTTGTTCGGAAATCCCAAACCTAAGTTTAGAGTGATTTGGTTGTAAGCTTGTCCGTAAATCCCAAAGGTAAGATACGAGAGGGAACTGGTCTTAAGCATGTTCGTAAATCACAAATCTAAGTTGAGAGCGATTTGGCCATAAGCTTGTTCATATATCCCAAAGGTAAGTTATGGTAGGGATTTGAGCGAAAGTTTGTTCGTAAATCCCATATGTAAGCTGTGAGAGGGATTTATTCGTAAGTTTATTCGTAAATTGCACCTCTAAAGAGGGATTTAGTCCTTTGTTCGAAAATCCCAAGTATAAGTTACGATAGGAAGCTGGTCCTAAGTTTGTTCATAAAGCTCCAATATACTGTAAGTCATGAGAAGGAGCTGATCGTAAGCTTGCTCAAAATCTGTCTGTCTATCTACTGTCAGACGCCTTAATCCCGAAAGGGGTGGTCACAAACAAATCGCCTCCATGTCGCCCTGTCCCCCGCCATTTCATTGCCCTGCTCCCAGCTCAAACCCCCAAACTCATGCACCTCTCCACTCCATCTCTCCATCTCATCCTTGGCCTCCCTCTCCCTCCCCCCCCCCCTCCACGTCACTTACATACACTCTCCTCTTCAGTCTCTCACACTCCATCCTCTCCACATGGCCAAAATCCCAATTCCAATTTACGAGAGGGAGCTGGCCATAAGTTTGTTCGTAAACCCCAATTGTTTCCTTCTATTTTCCAAATCTAAGTAAAGAGAGGGATTTGGTCGTAAGTTGGTTCGTAAGTCCCACCGCTGGTTTGGTAGCTGAAGCCTGACGAAGTGAGTATCTTTCTCCGCCACACGCACGCACAAGTGGGTCGCTGCTTCACTGGATTTATTACATCTTTTAACAAAGCCGGAAAAGTCACGCAGTTCACGGCGGTCTCATCAGGGAAGAAGTTAGCCCTCACGACTGACTTGTATTCAGTGTTGAAGCTACAAATACGCTCGTACAATTTAGGTCGCATGTTTGTTGGATTCTTACGTCATTTTAACGACTAGATCCGGCAGTCAGGTTCCCCACCTCACGACTTTCACATCAAGGAAGAAGTTAGCTTTAATGTTGGATCACAGTAATTTCACGCGTTATGCTGCAGGTAAAAACGTGCACACACTCACACGCACAACTGGGTAGCCACTATAAGAAAAGAAAAAAACGGCACATTATCATTCGGAAAGATGTAGCCTAACTCCCACTTTATATTTGTTCTTACTACGATAAATGCTAATAATAACACCAAAAGTAGTTATAACTCAATGGACTGCACAGCATTAATAACGGTTTGATATATATTCGTGCGTATTTTTTCAGCAATATTTTGACATAAAATATTTAAATGAAAAGGGAAATTAACGGGAGGGTAGCCTATATTTCAAAGAAATCTTTCGTTTTATTATCATTTTGTAGTTTTATAGCCACGTTCGGCTTGATGATGAGAGCAAGGGAGGAAATGAAATTCAGGTAATACGAGTTTTGTTGTACCGTTATAGTGCATTAATCATGCTTTATTACTAGGCTTCCGGTAAAAATTATCCCATTATTGTGTATTAACCTTGTCATTGCGATGATGTCATTGTGTAGTATACTATTGATGCCAACAGACGATTTTATCCAGCTTATGAGAGTACCTTGGTGGTGAACGAAAAACGTGCGCTTTATCTAACCCTGCTGTTCGAAAGTCTTAAGGTGAATAAAATCGTCAGGACAAGGCAATTATGAAATAAATGTGGCGTCCTCTGGTTGAACGGGTTTGTGTGCTCGTTCTGGCGTATAGGAAACTGTTTTAGCACCCAGCCGACATGCACGTGTCACTCCCACACAGTCAGCAGGTGCGCCGGCCCGAGAAGCAGGATGCGCACAGGAGGAGAAATCAGGGAGAAAGTTGACATGGAGGCGAGAGGAGAAAGTGAGAGGTTCCGTGTGACCCCGGAGCCACGTGAGGAGGTGGCGGTGGGCTGGTGTGGTGTGGCGGGGTGGTGGTGTGGTGCAGTGTGGTGTGGTGTGATAAGGCGGTGTTGTTGGTGTGGTGTGTTGTGATATGGCTGTATTGTTTGGTGTGGCTTGGTGTGGTGTTGTGAGGTGTTGGTGCTGGGAATCCTCATTTCCTTTCATTCATTTCATACATCTGTCTCGCACATACTTTCCCCCTATTCTCAGCTCAGCAGCGTAAGACCAGGTGTTGTTATATCCCGACAGGAAGCATAAGCTGCATCATTACCTAAATGCTTTTTCACCTTCTGTACGATGACCTCTTTTGAATCTTGATTTGCTACTCAGTCGAGTGTTATTCAGCTTAGAGAAAGCTTTCGTACTGAGGAGCTAATTATAAGCTAACTTAGAAAAAAAAAACGGCTAAATTAACACGCATCTTAATAGCCGGCGATACGTCACGGTCTCCAGTCTAACCCAGCGCTACTAAAATTCAGCCTTTCTGATCAGAATATACTGTAGTTGTATGATGGTAGTTGTATTAAAATGAAAAAAATACCATTCGATTACAAGAAACCTTTCCATAGCTGAATAAAAAGTAAATATTAAGTAAAAAGGCATTATTATATTATTGAAAGCGCTGGTTGCTGGATATAAAAGAAGTATCAGTGGGGAGGATCGGTGGCCACAGGTGCAGGTGGGTGGGTATGTGTGTGTGTGTCGGAGGGGGGTGGGGGGTGATAGAAAGCGTCTGGAGCAGAAAAACACTGTACACAAGAAGAGAAATCTAGAGAAATACAACTCGATATTCCCCGAAGCTGCCACACTCTTTGGCTTTGTAAAATCAGTACGGACTTGCAAATACAAGAGTTAATTTATAACCCTTACTGAGGCGGTGACAATTTGGTTTGGAACTTTTAAACAATTAATTGTTGTTTATTAATGTATTGTTGTTATTACCATCATTGAAATGTCTGGCCTGTTTCAGTAAGCGCTTGGTTAACAGTTCTTGTTTTGCGCAATCCTTTTTTCTGTGTCAGGATCCCCTGCACCCCATGTACTAATATGAAATAGAGATGCGATTATGATGGTGATGATGATATATGATGTGATGATGAGGATGATAAGAGCAACAACAACAACAACAACAACAACAATAATAGTAATAATAATAATAATATAACAAGACTGATTATAATAAAACAACAGTAACTACAATAATTATAATAATAATAATAATAATAATAGCAGCGATAAAACAAATTTTTCGATGAACTCTTTCCATTAGGCCTTGCATGCTATCGAGGATCAAGATCGTAGAATTGATCATAAATCTCTTCATCTCATCTTGAAACTGTGGACAAGGATGTCATTCATGCATGCTTTCTATTCGTCTCTTCACTGTGCTTTCCGTACCATATTTACTGCCTGGCCAATGCAATTTCAATATACTATACATTAACGTACTTTTACACATATCGGATGGGTATTTCCGCCTCGTTGTTTCGCCCATCCCCAAAACATTAAAAAAGCTGAAAGGACAACTGTACAATTAAATTTACCCGTAGAGAATTCACACCTAATGTCTTGTCATTGTATGTGTGTGTGTGTGTGTGTGTGCGTGCGTGCGTGTGTGTATGTATGTGTGTGTGTGTGTGTGTGTGTGTGTGTGTGTGTGTGTGTGTGTGTGTTTTGCTGTCACTTTAGTAGTATTGTATCGTTCAGCACATACTTCCTTATTTGTATTCAAGTCATCACAGATTGTCGAAACAACATTCGTGTCAAAATCTTGGGGGAATGGCAAGATACATTTAGGTAAGGACGTGGTCCAGGGGAGGTATGTGGGTCTTTTTTTTTTTTTTGTTCCTTTAGGCTCTCCGTCCCGTGTCATGTGTCTCTCACTACACACTCCTTAGCAAACGTACACCAAACCCAGTCCTTCTCGTACACTCCAACCACAGCCTTCCATACTCAGTTCGACCTCAACTCTACCCATGCAACCCCAACGCTGAATTTTCGAAGATTACGATAAATGACTGATGTGGGGCCAGATGAGGGTCAATTATCTCCTAAGTAGTATAACGTTAAAGTGAGTTTGATTAAGACATTCTCCGGACACCATATTACAACAGATTTGACTTCATTGTTTCCAGAAGCATGGTCTGGTATTACAAAAAAGTAAAGCAGACACATAAATTAAACCAAAAAGGTAGCACTGAACACAATCCAGATGTGGGTGAATGATGTCAGTGGTTCAGTTATGGCAACATCAGGTGAATGTTTATCAGGTCAACAAGTGATTGGAATGCGAAGGAGCCGGGAGCGGAGGAGAGGAGTTCAGTTTAGGCAGGTTTGTGGGTAGGTAGGAAGAGGGTGGCGACCTAGAGAGAGAATGTAGGTCAGGGCCCCACTCATCCCTCCCACTGACCCTCCAACACCCAGCGTCACTAGGCCACCACGGCGACCAGGAAACGAGGAGCTGGTTTGGAGGCATTGTATTGGATGGAGACGCTTTTCCTTTATTCTGTTTATTTATTTATTTACTATTTCATGAGTGAGAAT
This sequence comes from Birgus latro, assembly GCA_018397915.1. Taxonomy (NCBI): domain Eukaryota; kingdom Metazoa; phylum Arthropoda; class Malacostraca; order Decapoda; family Coenobitidae; genus Birgus; species Birgus latro. The sequence goes on from JAGKTI010015839.1 coordinate 16,034, forward strand.
TTTTCGCAGCTAATCCGTCATTGCCACCACTTGATGGTGGCAAGAATAATATACAATAGTCATCGTACTGAAATAATTAGTGGAGAAGTTCTAATCCTTTAATTAACACTTTTTTTCTTTAGCTGAATAATATCGCTTGAGGGAAGCAAAAACAAAATGTGAAGGGTGTCTTCGAAATGAGTGGATTAACATTATTTAAAATATCACTGATCTCATTCCGTACCTCTAAACGTGTAACCATTGATGAAGGCTCTGCGTAGGCTACGTTCTGAGAAATTTTGTACAGTCTTCATTAACTAACAAGTAATGAAATAACTAATGAACCCAAGTGCATAGTCAGGGCATTAGCCAGTGTCTGTTGTGCTGCTGCTTGGTGAGATTTCATCCCGCGTCCGGTGTGTGGCTTTGGACACCCGAAGAAGCTCATGCCAGTCTGGGTTACGTAGCATCTTCCATGACTGGTTCTGAAACTTCCAATGCCCATCTTTTCTCCGTTCTTGGACTTTGCAGAACAGGGAAATAGACGACTTCTATTGGCAAGACAATACACGACTCTGTGTTCAGTAATTTGTGACCTAATATCTCTCTTTGGTTGCTGACCCAAATGATCCCTACTGGATTCCATCTCCAAAAACAGATCACCCGTTGGAAGCTATCAGTATTCATCATCACACATTCATCCATTAGAAATACGTTTCAAATCTATGCTGAAACACTGGTGTACTGACTTACAGAATTCAGATCAAGACGAAAGCATGCGAAGATATGAGGTAATTAGAATATAAATGAAAGGATAAATGAAAGAATGAACTAAGCACTAGGTCTGGGATCAGCATGACGCTACACATTTATGAGCAGCAGGGGATGGACAGATGAATGCCCATAGAAAATGAAATTAGAATGAATATGAATTATGTGTATTTCATTATGGAATCTAAAAGATCTCGTACAGTGCCAAAACGCCTCCCGGATTAGTTAATCTGAGAAAATAAAGGTATCAGTAAAGTGAGGGAGGAAGCCTAACACTATAAGATGCTGCAAACGCCAGGAAGCAGGTCTGTGTGTGTGTGTGTGTGTGTGTGTGTGTGTGTGTGTGTGTGTGTGTGTGTGTGTGTGTGTGTGTGTATGTGTGCGTATGTGTGCGTATGTATGTTTTGTGAGCGAAACCTCCATTACGCCGGAATGTCTGGGGCCAGGTCAAGGGGACAACGGGGGGGGGGGGTGAATGATGTGGCTAGGAGGTGGAGGTGGTCGGGCCGGGGACTGTGCCGAGACCTGCGACTGGTGCCACGATCTTACTAACTCAGTGGAATACGATGACGTTTTTACTGCTTCATTTTTGTTGCTACCAGATGACTGTATTCATCGCAGGAACGCCCTCGGTTATGAAGTGATCAGTAAAGGCATAACGAGTGCGTTGAACATTCCACAGCCGTAAAACACACACACACACACACACACACACACACAAGCAATAGCTACACATATAATGTTAATGTATGTTAGGCTACAAACAAGAGTGACTGGCTTTCTCGTCATGATAGCTCATTATTTTCTTATCATGCTATAATAGTCGTGAGATTCTCGTTTTGTGTACTCTACTAGAATTGGGCTTGACATTAAGGAATAGTTGTTTATGTTTGTGGGTTTTTTGTACTGGATCGATTATGAATACATATTTAACAATGGCTGCAGTATGGTATGTTTGTACTAGCTTTTGTGTCATCAGGAGAAAAGGTTGCGCATGAATGCTAAATTACTAATCTAACCTTGAAGTTAGCTAAATTCAGTATGCTCAGTACAAGATGTCGATAGTGGCCATAATATGAAATCGGTACCTCGTATAATACCGATGTAGCAGTTGCAAGAACACATTTGCTGTTTTGTTTGACATTGTAGACCTTTAGAAACACTGACAGTCGACCAAAGATTTCATATTACTAAATGACTCATCAATTAAATTCAGAATCTAGCTTTTCCTTGGTCGCATTTCATGAGTTCACAATCCCATAACACCTCATGCCCACCCCTCTACCAACTCATAACACACTCTTCTGTTCTTGGCGCTCGCGGAACGGTGGATAGGATGTCATTGTTTTCACTGAATATTTTAGCTTTATGGAGAGGAAAGAACTGTAACACAGGACACAGCACTGGGGTGAGCGACCGGCCTCACCACATGACTACCGGTCTGAATCAGGACTAACGGCAACGCAAGGACGGTCGCTCCAGAAGGGGAGATTGGAGGGAGGAACGTACAGTAATCAGTTGCAGAGATTTATAACAACGATTCTCTATTATTTATGCAAAATGTACATAGAATGACTAGTTCAAGTATTCGTAGTCATTCAGACTTAATGACACATTCATGAACTCTGCTACAACTGGAACTTGATATGAGAAGGGCATTTTTTATAACATGACTCCCTTTTTGTCTTGCATATTTGTGTTGTGATACGCATAACAAGGTAGTGTGTGCAAAATTATACTGTAAGAAGAGTAATTTAAATATAAGAAACAAAATTTTGTGGAATGATTCAACAGATAGATGCATCAATACGAATACCGCAGAATACTGTATCTTCCTTTAGAGTAGCTTGCAAAGATTATACTTCGTGGAGACAACGTGCAACAGCCTCGATTCAAAACCGCATTACGGCATTTATTAAGAAAAAAATGAAGTACAGTGCATGAATGAACATAATCAGTAAAATGTAATGCCTTGTCTTCCGTGACTTTGTCCTTTCTCTACGTGGGACAAATTCGCGTGTTTTAGCAGGCTAAAACAAAACGATTTTGATGAAATGAAGGAAATCTTAGCATTTAGAGGATTAATAAGTATCTTTATTAATCTTTTCAGTGCTATGGCATATGAGAATACTTGCGTAGCTTAACATAAATAAAACGGAAACTTGCTCGCAGTCAGAGCATGAATCAGATATAAAGGCATCATTAATTGTTTTTCATTTCCTGCATTTGCACATGTGATTCGGTAATGGCTACAGTTGAAAGGCAAAATCGTGCTGTCTCCATGTTCTCATTCAACACTTTTTTTTTTTTTAATTTGGGAATCAGTTTTTAGGTAATGAACTCAACAGAAAACACTGATTCAGTGGTGCAAGATGCTCATTTTTGTTTTCGCAGTCATCGTTTGGTTTGATAAAGGTTATTGTGGAACGCTGCTGCACCAAAGCCACGAATCGCCAAATTAACACTATAGACGATGTTATAAGTACTGGAGGATCTCACACTTACGTGGATCATTATGGTCTGTTAGTTTTATCTTCCGTGACAAGTCCAGAGGCCGGGATGGTGTGGTCTGGAGACGAAGATGACGACGGAGCCCCGAAGGACTGACTGGCACAAGGCGAAGGTCAAATCCAGACTGATCTCTTGCAGAATATGATCTTCCCTTTATAGACTGAAGGCGCCGAGTTGCCATATGTTCCTTGTATTTTCTCTGCCGAGCCGAGCGTTTCACCCAGCGTGGCTTGTGATTTCACCATTCTCTGAACAGCAATTTTATGACGAAAGTATTAAAAAAGTATAGGGAATAATATAAGGAATAAAGGCACATTCAAAATATATATAGCCATAGTTGCTTCATTCTAACACTTCCTTAGGGGAAAAACGATAATTTTGACGTCAAAGCAGCTGACGTTCTCAGCGGCACCTGATTGCCTGTGTCATCTGGGTCACCGGTTAGCCAATCACAGACGTCCTCCAACCGGATATTAGTTTAACGAACCAATCCCGAAACACCTGGCTAGCGAGTGCTGGTAAGTGGGACCAACGCTCCTTGTGGATTTTAAGATATTTTTCGTTTACACTGCCTGGGCCCACCACGGCACGGGGAAAGGTGGTGATGTTTCAGATGAGAAAGTTTAGCACCGAAGAAATGCCGAAGAAGCTTGCAGTAAGAGTTGCCAGAATTCCACAGCGTCGAGTTTAATGTAGGATATGGAGATATCTTCACTCTTGACCATGACTTGCACTGTACCTCTCACTAGTCACCTACTTCTTGCGTTCACTCATCTTTTCG
>JAGKTI010015840.1:0-10847 GCA_018397915.1 Birgus latro
CCTTTCCTTGTCGCCGCCCACTCCACAACTAACCACAACCACGACCCGTTCTGGGCGTATTTCACACCCACCAGCTCGCTACACCTTAATCCCAATGCCCACCCATTCGCCCAGTAACAACCAACCGCCCACCCCACCCCCCAACACCACCCCAATAACCCTCCCTACTCCACACCTCGTGTGGAAGAACCCGCCCTGCTCCATTCCCAGGAGAACACCGCACCCACTCTCCACCGGCAATATAAGCCGCACCAGGCTGCCTCTAGCCAGCATTCGCTTCCAGGACACCACTGCCTCCACCACCAAGCGTGTCACAAGAGTCACCTGGATTCCCACATTCGGGAGAAACCTGCGTGTGAGGAGCACACGACACCTGCTACACCTCCTCTGGCAGGCAAACCACCTTTCCACCCTACGGGTCGCCTACACACACCAACTCAACAACAATGTGGCCTCTGACCACTGGACGTCCTTCCTCAGCCACCTCAACCCTATCCACCGGACAGCCAACGCTCACCTATACCACCTCCAGTCACGGGGTCATGACTTCATTACCGAGGAGGGTGGTGAAATACAGAAGTTAGGGGTTGGAGCCACAAACCACACGGCGACCAGGGCAGACAACACCAGCGCCCCCAACCCCCCCAGAATCACTGGGGGACTGCCGCCAACAGAGCGCGGCTGGGAACAGGAACGGCTTACCTGTATAACTTCCCGGTGCCCCTCTTGCGCCCAGGTGGTGGCCCGGAAAGGTATCAGTCACCAGCACCTAGTCTCCGGCTGGAGCGCAGCTCACCAGGCAAGGGGTGGAGTTTATAACTCCACGCAACGCCGCGGTATTGGCCACAGTCGTACTGGGTACAGGGAAGAACCGGCCACACTCCGTTCCCCAGTTGCTTCCCTGCCACAGGGCCGCGACACGGACGCGTGTCGGTCGGGCAGGACTGGCCACAAGTCATCCACCTCCTGTCGGCGTTCCCCCAAGAGTGGCACCGCAGTACCGGCCACGAGCCGTACTGGGCACGAGGCAGGATCGGCCATTGTCCGTCCCTCAGCTGCTAGTGACCTTAGCTCGCCGGCACAGGCCAAAGCCGTCCCAGAGCTCACCTCCTGTGCCCTCTCGATGTCGGCCACAAGTCACGTCGGGCCAGAGGTAAGGCAGGCCACAAGCCGCCAGGAAGCTGTCCTCCCCTGTGCACAGTCAGGCGTCGGCCACAAGTCACGCCAGGCCGGGGTAACGCAGGCCACAAGCCGCCCGGAAGCTATCCTCCTCCCGGCCACTCAGGCGTCGGCCACAAGTCACGCCAGGCCAGACAAAGAGGAGGCCACTAGCCACAAGGAAGCTATCCTCCCCTGTGCACATTCAGGCATCGGCCACAAGTCATGGCAGGCCGGGGTAGCGCAGGCCACAAGCTGCCCGGAACCTATCCTTCCCTGTGCCCCTCAGACGTCAGCCACAAGTGACGTCGGGACAGGAGTAAAGCCGGCCACAGTCCGCTTCTCCCCTACAAGAGAAACAGCAGCTGGAGAGGACCCTACACCCGAGGCATGGCAAGGTCTTATGCAAGACCTTGGTTCCCTACGACTCCACCAGGGTGAACAGCTGCCAGACCAGAGCCCCCGCAGCCAACGACAGGCCCTGTCCACTACTCCCCCAGCCCGAGGTTCCCGTGAGGTGACCCTGTCGGCGACGCCACCCTCTAGCAGTTGCCACAGCCCCACCGCCCCGGGTTCCAGTCCCCTGGGTCCCCAGGAGTTGCCCTGAACACCAGGGCGCGACCTACTGGTGGGCGAGGTCTCTGGAAGGTGCTCCCAGACCCGATGTCAGGCCCGTCTCCTGGCCCTCTTCGGGCCGAGCCCTTAGCCCCACGACCACGTGTGGGGTCCTGCCCAGGAACGCGCCACTCTGCCCCTTTTTCCTCCGGATGGAGGAATCAACCTGGGCCCACCAGTGGTAACCAAGTGAGTGGACTATGTGTATATGTGTGTGTACTCTTAGACCCAGATATAGTGTGCATCGACAGATATCTCACGAGTGATCCTCTACAGTGTATTCTCAAATTTAAGTGACCAGGAACCCAGAATATAAGATTGGATGTGCCGATAGACAGAATGTGGCCTGACCTATATCTTAGAGGTAGAGTCCCGCCGTCTTGGACAGTCTTTGTGAACATCAGGAAATACCCATTGTGTCGCTGTGCCCCTCGTTTGTGTTTACGCTCTCCCTCCCCTGTGTTCAGTTAAATATTCACCCAGCCCTGTGTCCCGACGTGTTTAGTCTGGACATACTAAAATACCTCAGTTCCCCTTGCTAGTGATCTCTATGGGCAACCCTACCTGAGATAGACTTCCGGCCACCAGGTACCTGAAATACAGGTGTAACGTAACTTATATATATATTGTATATAGTGCCGTCCAGTGCTATACGGGTTTTAGAGGTTGTAGTAAAGTCATTCCTGTGTCCTGAAATGTAAATATGTTGTATGTGGCATGAGTGTCGGGTTAATAGTACCATACCTGAACCAGAAGGTATAGTGACAGACAGCATTTCTATACAGTGTTCAGTTACCCCCGGCCAACCCATTGTGATGTTTGTGATGTATTGTTGTTCTCTGTGAAATATCTGGAATACATGTGTAATATTTACTGCCTTGTTTTTGTGTCCAGTCCTACTCTTTGGAGTTACCTCCCGGTCTAGAATAAGGACCCGCTTTAGCCTGCGTATTTGAGGGCGAGAAACCGTCCCACAAATACGTAGCACAACATTCCTAAACCCGTATAGCACTGGACGGCGCTGTATATGAGTTACGTTAACACCTGTGCCACAGATACCTGGTGGCCGGAAGTCTATCTCAGGTAGTGTTGCCCGTAGTGATCACTGGCAGGGGGGACAGTGATATTTTGGTATACCCTGGCTAAAGTGCCTGGACACGGGGGTGGGTGGAGATTTAATGCACAAAGAGGAGGCACTAGGGAAATAGCATGGACTCCTTCTGCTGGTCACTTAAGGGTTTCACTTGCGTGCCTGTGAGTTGGAGAGGGAGAGTGTAAATAACAAGGGAATGGCACAACCGACACAATATTAATGTTCTATTGGTCACGAAGACTCTCTGAGACGTGGGACTCTACCCGAGATATAGGTCAGGCCATGTTCTAGTTATTAGGCTCGTCCAATCTTATATTCTGGGTTCCTGGTCACTTAAACTCGAGAATACACTATAGGGGATCACTTGTGATGTATACGTTAATGCACACAAATATCTGGGTCGAAAGATCACACACGTATGTAAAGTCCACTCACTTTGTTACCACTGGTGGGCCCTAGGTTGATTCCTCCGTCCGGAGGAAGGGCAGAGTGGTGCGCCCCTGGACAGGGCCCCACATGTAGTCGTGGGGCCAGGGGCTTGGCCTGAAGAGAGCCAGAAGACGGGCCTGTCGTCGGGTCTGGAAGAGACTCAGGGAAGCCTCGCCCACAGGTAAGTCACGCCCTGGTGTTCGGGGCAACTCCCAGGGCAACTGGGGACTCAGGGCACTGGAACTCGGGGCGGCTGGACTGCGACAACTGCTAGAGGGTGGTGTCACTGACAGGGTCATCTCACGGGAACCTTGGGCCGGGGGAGTAGTGGCAGGGCCCGTCGTTGGCTGCTGGTTCTGCAGGGACTCTGCTTCGGCCACTGTTCATCCTGGTGGAGTTGCAGGGAACCAAGACCTTGTGCGAGGCCTTGCCTCGTCCCGGGTGAAGAGTCCTCTCTGGCTGAAGGTCCTCCTGTAGGAGGGAAGCGGACAGTGGCCTGCTTTACACCTGGCCCGACGTGACTTATGGCCAACGTCGTGGTAGCACAGGGGGCATCAGCTTCAGGGCGGCTAGTGGCCTGCTCTGCCTCTGGCCTGACGTGACTTATGGCCGACGTCTGGGTTGCACAGGGGACGACAGCTTCAGNTGCGGCTGATGACCTGCTCTACCTCTGGCCTGACGTGACTTATGGCCGAAGTCTGGGTTGCACAGGGGATAACAGCTTCCGTGCGGCTAATGGCCTGCCTTACCTCTGGCCCGACGTGACTTATGGCCAACGTCGGAAGGGCACAGGTGGGAGCACTGGTACGGCTAATGGCCCGTACCGGTGAGCTGGGAACATTAGCAGCAGAGGGACGGACTGTGGCCGATCCTGCCTCCTCGTACCCAGGGTTGCACAGGGGATAACAGCTTCCGTGCGGCTAATGGCCTACCTTACCTCTGGCCCGACGTGACTTATGGCCGACGTCGGAAGGGCACAGGTGGGAGCACTGGTACGGCTAATGGCCCGTACCGGTGAGCTGGGAACATTAGCAGCCGAGGGACGGACTGGGCCGATCCTGCCTCCTCGTACCCAGTACGGCTTATGGCCGGTACTGCGGCGCCACTCTGGGGGGAACGCCTACAGAAGACGGACGACTTATGGCCAGTCCTGCCCGGCCGACACGCGTCCGTGTCGCGGCCCTGTGGCGGGGATGCAACCGGGGAACGGACTGTGGCCGGTTCTGCCCCGTACCCTGTACGACTATGGCCGATACCGCGGCGTTGCTTGGAGTTGTAAACTCCACCCCTTACCTGGTGTGTGGATTTTTTTTTTTTTTTTTTTTTTAAGATTCGCCACACTGGTGTGGCACGGGCTCGGGGTGGAGAGCCCGTCAGAGGGTGGCAGTAAGTAAACAAGGGGGCGTCCTGTGCATGGCGACAGAGGACGCTGGCGTGGGGGGGGGGCAGAGCCCATCCCCCGGACAAATATACACCAGTGCAGTGGCTGGAGGGTAACTCCAGCCACGAGATGCAGAGCTGTGTTCCGGCTGGAGACAAGGTGCCAGCGACTGGTACCTTTCCGGGCCCTCATCTGAGCACAAGAGGGGCGCCGGGGAGTCGGACAGGTAGGTCGTTCCTGCTCCCAGCCGCGCTGCGCTGGCGGTAATCTCCTGGTGATCTGGGGGGGGGTTGGGGGAGCTGGTGTCGTCTGCTCCGCTTGCCGGGTGGTTGGTGGCTCTAACCCCTAACTCCTCTATTTCAATAGTAATAATAATAAGAATGAGAATAATTAATTATTTAATTAGGATAAATAAATAAATAAATTGACAAGAGGAGTGCCGACGCTAAGGCACCCTTCGGGGGCACGGTGGCTCAGAGGTAGAGCATCAAGCTCGGGACCGGGGGGTCGCGAGTTCGAGCCGCGCCCGGGACTGCCGTGCCGGGAGGGGTAGCGCCCTCCTGTTACCTAGCGGGGCTATATGATCTCACTATAAGGTCTAGCTTGGGGGATTCTTTAATCCCTTTAAGGCACCCTTCACCAACTCGTATTGCCATATGGTCATGCATGCATTTTGATTCACGAAAAGCTAGTATATTTGAACTTCTGGACAAAAAAAGGCATGCTAGTGTGATTGANAACAAGGGGGCGTCCTCTGCATGGCGACAGAGGACGCTGGCGTGGGGGGGGGGCAGAGCCCATCCCCCGGACAAATATACACCAGTGTAACTCCAGCCACCCCGGTGTGTGGAGTTCCGGCCGGAGACTAGGTGCCGGCGACTGCTACCTTTCCGGGTCACCACCTGGGTGCAAGAGGGGCGCCGGGAAGTGATGCAGGTACGCCGTTCCTGTTCCCAGCCGCTCTGTGTCAGTGGCGATCCGCCGGTGGTACTGGGGGCGTTGGGGGTGCTGGTGTCGTCTGCTCCGGGCGTCATGTTGTCTGTGGCTCCAACCCCTAACTCCTGTATTTCAGTACAGTTCAATACAGTACCATTGTCTTTGCTAACGCACGTCAGGAAACGCGCGTTAGCAAAGACAATGGTACTGTATTGGACTTCACACTCTACCGCGCGTTTTTCTCAACCGCTGGTCCAAACGCGCGATCTGACATTTCCCTTCCTACCGCGCGTTGTTGAGCGTTTCTGGGAACATGTGTTTATTTGGGGACTGGCACACACGGCGTGTGTACATCCGCCACGTTTCTCTGGCGGTAGACACCGCGTTTAAAAACGCCTTGTGTGAACAGGGCCTTAGTGCCCCTCCCCATAAAACAAGTCAAACAGCCACCGCTTCTGAGATTATAGCATCTACCTGAAGTTAGATAGACAGACTGATTTGGATGAGTGCGTATTATTGTAAATACATCACAAACAAACAGTAAAACTAAAACTCCTGTGGGTTAGATATGCACACAAATTGAGCATAAAGTGACTGCATCACACCAACACATCAACACACCAGTTGATTAAAAACAATCAGGTGAATCCTCATCAGCAAATGCAAGGCGGCAGTGAAAGATTTGCACATTCATGTATTTATGCTTTAAACAGGTTAATGCAAAATTACCTTCCCTTACAATTTACAGGTGGATGTTGAATATGAATACAGTAAGCTCTCAATTATCCAGCGTAATTCAGCCAACCCTCGTGCTCGATATCGCGTAGGTACGATCGCCCAAAGAAGTGATGACCCAATTCCCAGTACCTTTCGTTCAGAAAAAGTGGTATCTGGCAACTGTCATGGCCATGTTATATTTTTCTATATTGCACACCGGAAAGAGCAGTATTTGGGTAAACAACACCAAAAAGTAATATATTAGTGTTTTTACCATGTATATCTCGCATTACGGAAGAGGAAACCACAATACACCAAAGTTGAGGCTTAGCAGTATGAAAGAATATGAAACGCACTCCCTATCGCTCAATGGTTTCAGGGTTAAAATGCAGAGAAACTCTTGTAATATTTATTTTCCATTCAAAATCAACAATACTGAAGGAAATATGTCCCATAAAATAAAACCCGCAGATAATCGTAATGTCGAAATCATTAGTGCCATCAAATCAGAAAAATAAACATCTAAAGATATATTATGTTCCACATTTAATTCTCTATGGGGGATGATATTCACGCGGGTAAATCCGTAAGTGCTGAAAGCAAGATCGATCGTTAACAAGAAACTACAACCTATCGGTGCAAGCAGATTATTGCTCCTTATTTAGCAAATATTCCAGTAAAACAGATATACTGGCACCTTGACAGTACACAGATAGATAAGCGATATAGAGGCAGAACATAGCAAATTTGCTACTGGAGCTCCTCGTATCACAAGACCAAAACAGATAGATTAATACATGTGCCCAAGAACAACCACTTACCACTTGTGTTGCTATCAAGAAGCAAATTAATCTGCCGGCTTTCAGTGACGTTAGTGAAATCAGTGTAATCATGAGTGGAAAGCTGGTCATTTTTATTCACATGAAATTACCACATGTAGTAAACATGTAGGGCAGTTACATGAAAGAACTAAAGAGGGAGAGGTTGATAGTCAAAAGCATGAATGCAACAATGAAGATAATTAAAACCAAAAAAGAATTATATTAAAAATAAGGGGAAGGGAGGAACCGTGACAAGGGTCGAGACAACCACTCCCTCCCCTGGCGTGGTAATGACTGACGGAAGGGCTGCTGTCAGGGACCTCAGGGTTGCTAGGTCAGAAACTGCCAACCCGCCGAGTTCCTCTCCAAAACCCGCCCAATCCCGCCAAAATGTCATCCCCAAAAACCGCCTTTACAGTAATCACAGATTAATAATATTAGGTTTACAGATGAGCAACAAATGACGTGAAAAATATTTATATTTTATACAACCTTCATACATTAGCAGCACCTTAGTCATATATTAAATGAATGGAGAAAAAGTTATTTAACATTAAATTAATGCTAATGAATTATCAACCTTTTTCACATATTAAGGGATAAGAACATATGAATATAAGAATCAAGCAGTTCCTCTAACACTGATGGCCCAAACACGCTATTTATCAGAGTAGTGCACTTTGTTCAATGAATAGAAAGGTCCTTTGCTGAAATACTGTAGTTTTCACTGCTTCACCCAGGTGATCAATTGTACTTATGCTTGAGCAACAGGCAATATGTGCAGATAGTTTGAGCTCCGCAATTTTCACCCTTGTCTTCTTTCACTTATGTGATGCCTGCATCAAAAGTGTTCTTGTGGCGGAAAAAGGAAGAGCATTTTTCTTGTACTTTTATGTTGCACAGTGATCTTTCATTTTTTTTTTTTTTTAATGCAAGGAAGAAGGAACCAAAGGCCACAGGCCTGCATACTGTTCCTTCCAAGAAAAAGCAAAAACAATACAAAAGAGAGCCAAATTCAAGATCCGTTCAATTCGAGATGCCTGGACACACTGCGCTTGAAAGACTGGAGATCATAGGAAGTAGGAAATACAGACAGAGGAAGACAGTTCCAGAGTTGACCAGTTGCATAAATGAAGGACTGGGAGTAACGGTTAACTCTTGCATTAGAGAGTTGGACAGAAAAGGGATGAGAGTTTGTTGCTAGACGGGTACTACGTGTCCGTCGTAGAGGTGGAGGGATGCAAGCAGACAGCTCAGAGGAACAGCGACCATTGAAGATTGTTTTACATTTGCAAAATGCCTTTGTTTCATCACCTGGGACACTGACAATCCATTCTCGCAATGCGTTTTCCTTTTCCCAGCTTTTATTGTATTTTCTGTTATACTTTGCATATTTACCCATTGTCTTCCCAAAATTCCACTATCCAGCAAACTTCCCTTCTCTGCTCCCTGACTAAAACTGAAATGCTGCCTCTCTTGTTTTACCACCACTGCATACGTGTCCCCCAGGCCCTGTGACCTGTGTTTGAATGTGGATTAGGGGAGTTATCCCAAGGGAGGGCTGGGCTGGATGCTAATGGTTTGGTCAGTTCCACCCACCACCTGCCCTCTTGACCTCCCTGGTCACCCTCGTTTTTGCTAAGAGACGAGAGTTACAGTAAGGTTAATTCAGTAAGGTTAATTTAACAAATGCCCTCTCTAGCTGAAGCTGCCGAAAACCCGCCAGTTAAGATATAAACCCGCCCAAAAAAACGCCCAACCGCCAACGTAAAATTTTACCCACCAACCTCAATTAAATACCACCCAATTTGGCGGGAAATCCGCCAACCTGGCATCTCTGGCTGCCGTGCACTGTTGCCAAAGGAAAAATTATTGAAATCCGCTAAATTAGTCTCAGATGCGGTAAAAATCCGCCAGACTGAGGGAAATTAACGAAAAAAAAAAGCTAGAGAAATGTAATGATTTTATACCAGCTAGACTGCTTTTGATATCTCTAAATTTAGCGGGAAAATCGCTTCAGTGGTAACTGCTGGCGTGAGTCGTTGTACAATCGCCCAAAGAAGTGATGTCTCACTTTCATTAAGTTTCGGACAAAACTCCCTGGGTCTGGCAACGTTCATTTAGGAGACGGAAACAGTCTTTGCCTGCCCTGCAAACATTATTTATGGTGTAAAAAAAAAAAATAATCCTGCGAAAATATTAGTTAGGTTTAGCGTTTTTTAAAAATAGATCATGTTGTGCTACGTATTTGTGGGACGGTTTCTCGCCCTCAAATACGCAGGCTAAAGCGGGTCCCTTTTCTAGACCGGGAGGTAACTCCTAAGAGTAGGACTGGACACAAAAACAAGGCAGTAAATATCACACATGTATTCTAGGTATAAAACACAGAACAATAGTACATCACAGATATTACAATGGGTTGGCCGGGGGTAAGTGAACACTGTACACAATTGCTATTCGTCACTTTACCTTCTTGTTCAAGTATGGTACTATCAACCCGACACTCGTGTTACATACAACACATTTATATCTTCGCACACAGGAATTATTTTGGTACAATTTCTAAAACCCGTATAGCACTGGACGGCACTACATATATATATAAATTACGTTACACCTGTATTTCAGGTACCCGGCGACCGGAAGTCTACCTCAGGTAGGGTTGCCCATAAAGGTCATTAACAAGGGGAATTGAGGTATTTTGGTATGCCCGGGTTAAACACGTTGGGACAAAGGGCTGGTGAAAGTTTAACTGAACACAGGGGAGGGGGAACGTAAACACCAGCGCAAGGCACAAAGACACAAAAGGGGTATTTCTAGATTATCACAAAGACTGTCCAGGGCGGCGGGACTCTACCTTCGAATATAGATCAGGCCACGTTCTATCTATCGGCACGTGCAATCTTATTCGGGGTTCCTGGTCACTTCACTTTGAGGATACACTGTAGAGAATCACTCATAAGATACCTGTCGATGCACACTATAACTGAGTCTAAGGGTACACACACATATACATAGATAGTCCACTCACTTGGGTAACACTGGAGGGCCCAGGTCGATTCCTCCGTCAGGAGGGAAACAGGGGCGGAGTGGCGCGTTCCTGGGCAGGGCTCCACACGTGGCTGTGGGGCTAAGGGCTCGGCCCGAAGAGGGCTAGGAGCTGGGCCTGACGTCGGGTCTGGGAGCGCCTTCGGGAGACCTCGCCTACCGGTAGGTCGCGCCCTGGTGTGCGGGGCAACTCCTGGGGCAACAGGGGACCCAGGGAACTGGAACCCGGGGCGGCTGGGCTGCGGCAACTGCTCGAGGGCAGCGTCGCCATCAGGGACGCCTCACGGGAAGCTCGGGCCGGGGGAGTGGTGGACGGGGCCCATCGTCAGCTGCGAGGTCTGTGAGGGCTCTGGTGCGGCAGCTGGTCACCCTGGTGGAGCCGTAGGGAACCAAGGTCTTGGGTAAGACCCTGCCACGCCTCGGGTGTAGGGTCCTCTCCGACTGCTGGTGCTCCCGTAGGGAAGAAGCGGACTATGGCCGGCTCTGCTCCTGACCCGACGTGACTCATGGCTAACGCCTGATGGGTACCGGTGAGGATAGTTTCCTGGCGGCTTGTGGCCTGCTCTGTACTGGGCCGGGCGTGACTCGTGGCCGACGCCTGAGTGACCGTGAGGGTAGCTGCCTGGCGGCTTGTGGCCTGCACTGTGTT
>JAGKTI010015841.1:0-20074 GCA_018397915.1 Birgus latro
ACATACACGATGGGTACGGGTCTGGAGGTTGAGAGTGGAGAGGATGTGGTCGGCATCATTCCCCGCGCGGTGGATCATCTGTTCCGTGGCATCGAGCGGCGGCGGGAGGAGGCACGGGAGGCTGGAACTACACCCCCGGACTTTAAGGTCACTGCACACTTCATGGAGCTGTACAATGAAGAGATTATTGACCTTTTTGAGCCAGGGTACAGGGTAAGTTGGTAGTGGTGGTGGTGGTGGTAGTGTTGATGTGGTTGTCCCAGAATTGTTTGAATGTGAGCCTGGTGGACTGCAGGCTAAAGATGCCCCTGTCCTGTAGTCCATCCTCCTCCTCTTGGGGGATAGAGAGGGAGTTGAGGGATCTTTATATAACCAGGCATTGATTGCATTAGCACTACTATCCAAAGATATCACTCTCCCTCACCACAGGGTTATTGATTAGAACTATGTATTGTTACCATTTGTCATTGAAATTATTCTAGTAAAGCATTCAATTCGGAAACCAATTTAAACTGTAGTAAAGAGTGAGGTATATTGAAATCACTATAGTTAGACAGTAACTGGTCCACTGCAGGGATGGACCTCCCATCTGTAGTGTCTGCAAAATAGCCTTGTGCCCCATAAGCATAACCAACAAAGAAATAACCCAGTAAACATTTTCTTAGGCAGTGATATGCAACCCTCCATCTGTATGTCCAGGTCTCTGTTCTGTTCTAGGTGTGAATAGACTGGAGCAAAGTACTGTACCCCTTTGCAGAGGTTTTGTGGTTGGCCCAGGAATCGAACCCAGGATGCATCTGATTGCACCATAACTCGTCTTTAAACCAAGATGTTTATGTAGAACTATATCCAGTGGAAATTTTCTTGTAGTTTATATTTAGATTTGGAGATTTTCATGCTAAGGAAGTTAAATTAACCCTGTCACTAGTAGAAGTTTGTCCTGATTTAAATAAAATCATCTGTTAGTTGCAGGAATGAAATTTAAATACCAGGTAGTATGAACAAACTTATGTGGTCATAATGCAAAGTGAGAGATTGCATAGGAGAGTTCATGTCACTGAGGTGGAGGGGGAGGGGGAGGTTAAGGAATGAAGAGGATAGGTATATGTATGAGGGTGTTGTGAGTTGGAGGAAGGGTGGCCTGATGGCAGAGGACAAGGTGACACAGAGATGTATTGCATGTGGCCATCCCCTCTGAGATTAGGACATCAGGCTATAGATAGATGGATAATAAAGCGTGATGTGTCATCCAGCAGGGCGTTAGCAAGAGCAACATCAGGATACATGAGGATTCTGGTGGGGGGATCTACGTGACGGGTGTAACCACTCGTACGGTGACCTGCCTGGCTGACACCCTGGCCTGTCTGCGTGCTGGTGCTGTCTCTCGCACCACCGCCGCCACCAACATGAACACACAGAGTTCTCGCTCACATGCCATATTCACCCTTATGGTCAAACAGCAGCGACTGGCTCCAGCAGCTGAGGTAATGTGTAGGGGAGGTGTTTTATAGATATAAATGTTTGTTTAGAAGTGTATATTGTCTAGTTAAATTTGTGTGTTTGCGTACTGGTGGCTTCTGCTTAGGAGGTAATGTGTGGTGGAGGTGTCAGTTAAGTGTTTTGATTTAAGTATGTGTTTTTCTGCTGCTGAGGTAATGTGTAGTTGGTGTTTTTTTTTTTATTTTTTTTTATGTAAGTGTGTTTTTCTGTTGGGGTTATGTGTGTCTGATAATGTGTGGATCATGGTGTGTATGCCTTGTCTGTATGTATCTGTCTTCCTGCCTGTTTGCATACATTTATATCTGTGTGTGTGTTGTTACTGTCAGCTTGTACATGTGTATTTTCTAAGGTAAGTTTCATATACAAATACATGTGCTGCATCTACAAACATTGGCAAAACAGAAGCATACATTCACGAAAGCCTTGGTAAGTTTATCCACAGCAGAGGACTTCACCATTCTAGGCAGGTGCAGATGCAACTCTGATGTGTGCTTTCTCGCTAGTAATTAATTCACTGTGCTCAGGAGACTTCATTTATTTTCATATATATTTACCATTTTCGGACATCAGGGCTTTTAAAAATTTGCTGAATATATACAGGTGGTGCCCTACTAATGAACGGTCGACTTACGATTTTTCTACCCTACGAATGTACTGTACTTCGAAATTCAAATAATAACATGAGATATTCAACACTTTATTATAAAACGGCCTGTGTGTTAATAAGTTTGCCCAACTGTAGACAAATGTAAATATTCTAGACATGTTTAAGGTAGGCTTGGATAGGCTGTGATGTTCAGTTGGTCAGGTGTATTAAATGCATTTTTGACTTACGAAAAGTTGACTTACGAGCAGTTTCTCAGAACATAAGCCATTCATAAGTAGGGGACCACCTGTACATAAAGTGCCATATTGTTGTGTTTATCAAATGTCAGTTTGCCATTAATTGTTCTGTTCATGTATTTTCCTTTTGCCGTTTTTAGATCTTCCCCATTGCTAGTGGGAAGTAGGATCTGGATGATGATGATGAAGATGGTGATGGTGATGATGATGAGGGTTGTGATGGTGATGATGACGATGATGGTGATGATGGATATTAAATTTTCTGAGTAATCTATTGCCACCATTTCACAACATCTTAAAATCAGGGGGATCTGTTGTATTGTACTGTAGCAACCTGAGTAAGCATTTTTATTCTTTCCCTTAAATCCCCTGAAGATGAAAATTATGTAAGTCAAGGTAAATGATAGTTACATATGAAGTCTGTACTAATTTTTACATATAATTGTTCAGTTTCTTTATCCAGTATGCAGAAAAAGGAGATTTCATAGTTTTCTGAGTGATTTAGCACCTTTTTGTTTTATCTTTTTTTTGTGAGTGATTTTCAACTTAGTTTTTGATTTGCCTACTGCATACATAGATAAAATCCTTATATAAGTTGAGGATCCCCATCTTTTTCGTGTATTAGCTTTATGAGAAGGGGGTGTGAGCTGGGGGAAGGGCAGCGAAATGGCAGGGGACAGGGCGACTTGGAGGCGATTTGTTTGTGGCCACTCCGTATGGGATTAAGGCATCTGGCAATAGATAGATAGGTAGATAGCTTTATTACCTCTTGATTGCTATGAAGTTGAGATTATAAGGTGTCTGTTGTTGTCAGGAAGGGGAGGAGAGTGAGGGTTTGCCGGAGCTGGAAACCCTGACAGCCAAGTTCCATTTTGTGGACCTGGCGGGGTCAGAGCGACTCAAGCGGACGGGAGCCACGGGGGAACGCGCCAGGGAGGGCATCTCCATCAACTGCGGATTGGTACGTATGCCTCGTGCTTTACCCCGTTACAGTAATTCCTCATTGTAAGTTACCTTTCTCGTATTCATTGTTCCTATTAAGTCCACAGTGAGTTACAGGAAAAGTGCCCATTCAAGTTCAGTTGTTGCCCATGAGCCCAAGTTTGGAATAAATTATGATGTGTTAAAATATATATTTGCTTTTATCATGAGGACTGCCTGTAAGTTGTTTCTTTTCCTTTTGTTATCCTTTCTAGGGGCGTAGGACTTCTTTGTGGGATAGGGAGGTGAGGGATGTTTGTATAGTCAGGCCAGGTTATTGCAGTGCCACAACACAAAATTGTCCCTCTCCAGCACCAAGATTTTAAAGTGCAAAGCCTCACAGTGGTATCTTGTGTCTGCTGCCAAATATGTATATTCAGTTTAGGAGAACCTCTACTGTCTAAAGGATTAAGCCTGCAGGATCATGGCGAAGTCTTTCTGTTAACCACTTCAGTTCAGTGAGATAGTTTACATTTTATTCTTGCCACTTCCAGATGATTATGTTCAAATTAGAAGAGACTGAGCTACATGGGGTAAGATACAGCCTTTATTTATTAATCCATTCAAGCCAAGATATCGTCATACATTGAATAAAAGCATCTGGAAGTGGCAGGAATAAATGAAAAATGTGCTCAGTTGAACGGATTTAAACCTTTACTTGAACCCCACATGATTCCAATAATCCATTTGTTCGTCCTGGTAACCCTTTTGCCTCCTCCACACAGCTGGCCCTGGGTAATGTAATCTCAGCGCTGGGGGACGCCACTAAGCGGGGTTCACACGTGCCCTACCGAGACTCCAAGGTCACGCGCCTACTGCAGGACTCACTCGGAGGTGTGTGTGTGTGTGTTTTGGGTGATGAGGGATGGATGGTTGTGTTGGGTGTGGGATGGGTAGCTGTTGGTTGGAGAGGTTTGTTTATGATAAGAGAGAGAGAGATGAGTGAAAAAAGGGAGGAAGAGGTAGAAGTAATGAAGGAAGAAGAGAAGTTAGAAGGAAAGAAGTGAGGAGAGAGTGAGAGAAAGAAAGGGAGAGAAAGCGAGAGAGAGAGAAGGAAGGAGGGAGAGATGTGGGTGAAAAAGAAGGAAGAAACAGAAGTACTGTAATGAAGAAAGTAGGAGAGGCTAGAAGGAAAGAAGTGATGAGAGGGAGAGAGAAAGAGAGAAGGGGGGAGGTGAGAGAGAGAGAGAGAGAGAATCAGAAACAAGTAAGCCAGCCTTCATTTTCCATCTTCCACACGTCACACCACCTTCTCTACCAACCCACAGGCAACAGTCGAACCCTGATGATCGCGTGCATTTCCCCGAGCGACACGGACTTCATGGAGACGCTTAACACCTTGAAGTACGCCAACCGAGCGCGTAACATCAAAAACAAAGTGATGGTGAATCAGGACAAGGCAAGCAAGGCCATAGCACTACTTCGGCAGGAGATACAGCAGCTGAGGGTGGAGCTGATGGAATATAAGCAGGTGGGTGTGGGAGTGTATCTCTCTCTCTCTCTCTCTCTCTCTCTCTCTCTCTCTCTCTCACACTTAGGTTTACAGTACACCATAATTTAATTTTTTTTAGATTTTATACGTGGGTAAACCTCAAAATATGCTTTCCTTTACACTCCCCCATTATGAGAGGTCTCCCAAATGCCTGACCCCTTCAATTTTTTTTTTCTTTTTAATCCAGTTCCCAGATCATTTAATTCAGTTTAGGAGAGCATTTTGGTAGTGAAGGGGTTAATGAAGGCTGTGTGTACCCATTCCAGTTCGTATAATATCTGTTAATCTATATATTTATAGCCAGATGCCATAATCCCTTAAGGGGTGGCCATTTGTCTTTGAGTTAGTTGTTTTATGGGGAGGGGCACTAACCCTCCACAAGGATGATGGTTGCCACCACCTACCACAAATATCTTTAAAGCTAGCCACATTTGTCTGGAGGTAACAAGAATATAATAGAAAGTACATGACTACCTTGAGGGGATTTTTGGAAGTCATAAGGCCAAAAGAATGCTGTACATCATCATAAAAAAGGCATATGCTGAAGGGGTTAAGTTGTTTCATTTTGAGTTGTTTCATTATTAAGTTGCTGATGAGTTAACATTTTTTTGTTTTAATGTTAGTTGCCTTTAATTCAGTATGTTGGAGTGAGTTGGCAGGGGACAGGGTGACTTGGAGGCAGTTTGTTTGTGGCCACCCCATACAGGATTAAGGCATCTGGCAATAGATAGATAGAAAGATAGACAGTACTTTTTGTTTAAGTTATGAATTCAAAATATTTTTCATGTAAAAATTGTTTAACTTTAAGCAGTTTTTTTTCCTACACTCATGTTAGACATCAAGTGAAATCTGTTTGTATTTGTTTTGCCGTTGTATTTACAGTGTTATGAGGTCCGAATGTAAGTATCTCATTATGTGTGTTGTATTAAGAGGCTGTGGAGATTTTGTAACAACTCTTGCTTTGTGAATTATTCTGGACAGTGCACCTTCTTATCAGCATATTATGACACTGATGCAAACTTTGTTGATATTAAGACAACATAAGTAGCATGGTAGACAGTGTTAAGGTGTGTTATGCAAGGTAATTTAAGTGAGCGGAGAGGTGGGCCAAAGAAGTTGTGGGAAAAGGTGGTGTACTAACTTTAGATTTAGGCTGGTGGTATGACTAGAGAGTTGGCATAGAGCAGGGCAAGATGGAGGAGAGCTAGCAAGTGGATTTGTCTGACCCACACTAGATTGAAAGCAAGACATAATGGCAGAAATAATAAAGTGATGATATGATGATGTATGGTGTGTTTCCTTCCCAGGGTAAGAGAATCGTTGGTGAGGACGGGAGTGAGGCGATAAACGACATGTACCACGAGAACCAGATGTTGACCAACGAGATCTCCAACACTCGGACACGCATGAAGGCACTGCAGGAGACCATAGAGGTGTTGACTGTTAAGAACACCACACTGCTGGCAGAGAAGGCTACAAGTGGATGGAGTAGTGGTGAGTGGGAGGGACAGAGAGAATGAAAAAAAATATATATATATGGCTCTATATAGATATAGATAGATAGATAGATAGTACAGCCATTATTCATGTTAGCAGCAGCAGCAGCAGTAGTATTAATGGTAGTAGTAATAAAGGCATTAGTAGTAATAGTAGAGGTTTTGTAGAGGGATGGCTGCATGTAATGGCACCAATATATCTGGGTGGTTCTGCAGCACAGTTATACAAAAGTCCCTTGTCTCCATCTCTGTCCCCTGATAGAGGGATGGTGGACTGCCAGAGAAGGGAAATATCAGCCTGCAATCCACCAGATTCTCCATTCATATGATCCTGGGGCTACAACTACAGTACTACTAGTGCTATGAGTACTGTAGTAGTTACAACTATTACTCTTACCTGTACAGATTGTATCCCCAGATTCATCTGAATGTGAACCCAGTGGACTGCAAGCTGATACTGCCTGTCTTGCAGTCCACTATCCTTTTTACATATGACAAGAAGAGAGTTAAGGGAAGTTTATATAACCAGCCAACAGAGCTGCCATGTTGTCTGTGCCACCACAGGAACATGCTCTCACCTGACATGTTTTTCACTATAAATCTGCCAGTCTGCATTGAACACTTTTCACAAAACATGCAATTGTTCATTTTTAAAGCAGTTAGGATGTGCAGTGAAGAGTCAGGGTTGATACACATAACATTAGCATTTATCTTAATGTATCGCATATTTGTGTTATTTGCTTAGTGACTTTCACATTTAATACATACAGATACATCTAATTACAACATCAGGTAGTATTTGTTGATGCTTTTTTGTGACCTTGAATGATTTGTTAGTATTTTTGAGAAACCTGTCTTTCATAGTAAACATAACTCACATATACCAGTATTATCACAAAACATGGTTGTTTTTAGCACACATCGCCAGTGTTAAGTAGGAAATTACAGTAGCGAGATATATGACTTGATGGAGGAAGGTGTGTACAGTTCCATAGTTACTGTGAACCTGATCTTCCAGGTTCCCCTCACAGCACTATTTGTACAGAAAAAGTTGTCATACTTGATAACACATCCACAGTGTTGACAGAAAAAGTTGTCATACTTGATAACACATCCACGGTGTTGACAGAAAAAGTTGTCATACTTTCTAACACATCCACGGTGTTGACGAGGAGCCTGCATGTAGTGCCGCTGTACGCCCTGGGTGGAGCAGCTGTTGTTGAGTCCACCCAGGAGCAATACTTCCTCATTTTTCCCTGCACTTTGCCATGAAAAGGACCCTGATCTGACCCTGGTGAAGTGCTGTCTGCCATCTGCCACAAGGGGTGCCTGATCCCTGCATGGTGTATGTACCGTACCCGTAGGATGGCTCCGTAGAAACAGTTGCTTACATGTGTTTGACAGGTCTACTCGGCCAGCAAGAAAAGAACACACCCCTGACTTATTGGAGTCGGCCTGTACTATTTTTCACTTTTTTATTCGCAGGAGGAGAAAACGCAGACATGACCGCTGTGGTGCAGGGTTATCTGAAGGAGATCGAGGAGCTGCGTGCCAAGCTGCTGGAGAGCGAGACCCTCTGCCAGCAACTGCGTAAACAGCTGAACAACCGCACCAACGCAGCCGGCACACGATTGTCCATGTCACCCCTGCACGTGCCAATGACAAGTAGGTTGCTGGTGGGAGAGAGAGAGAGAAAGAGGGGGGGAAGGGGAAGAAATAGATATTATGATAAAATGGGAAAGAGGAAGAAAGAAAGGAGAAAATGAGAGAGAGAGAGAGAGAAGGTGGGGGGGGAGAAAGCAGATATTAAGATAAAATGAGGTAGAGGAAGAAAGAAAGGAGAAAATGAGAGAGAGAGGGAGAGGAGAGAGAAAGCAATGGAGAGTGAAATCTTTAAAACCTGTGACTGTTGGGATTCTTAGGGCTTAGTAGTGAGTGAATATGCAACCCATTTCATTGGGGATACACCTGATTAATTTCTCCCTCGTGTGTGTTTTTCCCTTCTGTGTATTCTCCACCCTGGCTCACCCTATCCTTTTGTGGAAAAAATAGATCAGGATTAGGATGATGACATTGATGATGGTGGTGATGAAGATATGATGATTGTTCTTTGACAGGCTCGACGTATGAGAGTCCGAATGATGATGACAGTAAAACTTGGATGATTTTTCTTGGACACACTTGATTTATAAGTGTCTGAATNATGATAAAACTATTGTGATTTTTCTTCAACAGGCTCGATGTATGAGAGTCCGATTGACGATGATGATAAAACTTTGATGATTTTTCTTTGACAGGCTCGATGTATGAGTGTCCGGATGAGGGAACGCAGTCATTCACGGAACTGATTGAGGAGGCCAAACGCGACCTAAGCAAAGACCTCCAGATGGTGCAGAGTAAACAGAGGGAACTACAAGGCTCTGAGGGCGAGGAAGAGGAGGAGGAGGAGGAAGATGAGGAGGAGGAGGAGGGAGGAGGGGAGGAGGCTGAGGAAGGAGAGGAGGAGAGCTCGGATGAGAGTGGGGAGGACAAAGGTTGGTGTTAGGCGATGCGAATTGACTGTCTGGCAGGTGTATGTGAGTGGCATATATAAAGAAAAATATCACTTAAAATATGATGTGCAGATGGTTAGTGTGTTCATGCATGTAAAGTGAGAATTTTTTGCCACAATATTTTCACAGAACTTAAGATGTGTTTATGCTTCTTTCTTATTTCCATGCTGCCTTGTAGAAGATGATGATGACTCGGATATGGAGGAGGAAAGAGGTAGGGGCAAAGAGGGAGACAGGGAAGAAGGGAGGGAAGAAGGAAGGCATGGGGAGTGGGGAATTGAAAGAAAAAGGGGGGAAGGAGAGAAAGAAGGGAGGGAAGGAGAGTGATGAAGGAGCAAGGGTGTGAAGGATGATGGGAAGGAGCAAAGGTATGAAGGAGGAAGGGAAGGCGTGAGGGTGTGAAGGAGGAAGGGAAGGAGTGAGGGTGTGGAGGAGGAAGGGAAGGAGTGACAGTATGAAAGAGGAAGGGAGTGGGGGTGAAAATGAAAAAAAAAGGCTTGGTAGCATTGAGACAACATTAGCCATGATAAGGACATTACTTAGTGTACAGAATAAGGAAGCATTGAATTATTTGCAGGTCAGAGTAATTAAATGCTGCAATTTTGGGATACTAAATTATTATGAGACCAGGTTTAACATGACACAAACATAACACAGTCAGTCATCTTTCAACTGTCCGCCCACACAGAGAACTACAACGAGGAGCTGGCAGACCTAACGAGTGAGATCTCCATCAAGCAGAAGTTGATTGAGGGTTTAGAGCAGAGTCAGAGGCGGCTGGAGTCCATGAGGCAGCAGTACGAGGAGAAGCTGAACATGCTGATGAACCGCATACGAGCCACACAGGAAGAGAGGGATAAGGTGCGAAGAAAGAGAGAGTGGGAGAGAGAGAGAGATTGATTACCTAAGCCAAAGAGGGGCAGCTATTAGGAGAGGGTTTAAATCTAGGGACAAGTTGGCTGATGCAGAGTATAGTTAGATCTCTTGACATATTTCACAGGTTGTTTCTTGACCCCAGTCTGTTTGATTCAGTAGACCCATCAGCCACAGGTAAGCAGTCACTTCAGTGGGGCCATCCTTCAGTTACAGTACAGTATACACACCATACAGGGAACAGATGCCCCCACATGGTAGACAGTGCTCCGCCAGGGTCCTTTCCACAGTGACGTACAGGGAAATTTGAGAAGTTTTGGTTGCCAGGTGGACGACACAGCTGTTCCACCCTAGGCCACAGCACCACCACATGCAGGGTCCTTGTCAGTGCCTGCTCCAGAGGTTATTGCCAACATGAGGACAAGTAATAGCATTGGTGGAGAGAAAATGAATGTAATAAAATAAGAGTACGATGACACCAGTATAAAGGAAGGCTTAGAAATGGATTCTGTATATTCTAAGTCACTTACCTTAACGTCGCCCAGATTCTTGTCCTTTTGTGGCTTATTATAGGGATCTCAGTGACAGAAAAAGATTACATTATGGCTCTACACCTTTTCCAAAACACTTCTTTCATTACAAGCACCACATTCTAGTGTCACTCTTTTGTTACCACTTAGCATTCTGGATGGAGAGATAGCAATTTTAGGCCAAGTGAAAGTGAAAAGGATGAAGTCTGTTACTTAATTTCTTCACTCTGTTGGTTTCTTTTTAGTTTTCTTCTTTCCATCTAGATTATGCAGTTCAGCTGAAGATGTTAAATTGACAGTGAAGGGATTAATTTGTATCTGACCCAGCCATGTCAAGAAGTCAGTCCAGAACTTAAAAAAATCATATGGTACAAGATGAAGGGGCTAAAAAATAAACTAAATATCCTTTTGGCACAACGGTTCTTCACAGGTGATCTCCAGCACTGGGATGAGTGACAGTAGAAGGGACAGGTCAGTGGAGATGTGCTGATGCCAAAATAGAGGTTTAATAATGGAGAGAGACAATGAGTTAATACATATACAGTGCTGGTAATTAATCTAACTTCTGCCCTACTTCAGAGGTACTGAAAAGGTGAAGACATTGAAGCAGGAGTGCAAGAGGAAAATCAACAGCTTGCACTGATAGACATAACCTTCTTGATTCACTCCACAGGTAATTGCCAACATCAGGACAAACACAAGCAGCGGTGATGAGAAGGTTAAGGCGGTGAAGCAGGAGTACGAGAGGAAGATCAGCAACATGCAACGTGAACTTAAGAAGCTGCAGGACGCACAGCGGGAACATGGCCGCCTCATGAGGGAACGCACACAGCATGAACGGCAGCTGCGCACACTGAAGGCAGACCTGGCGGAGATGAAGAAGACCAAAGTTAGGGTGAGTAGCAGGAGGAGGAGGAGGAGGAGGAGTACACGAAGACTTAAGTGAGGGTACAGGGTAGGTGGGGGGAATGTATGAGGAAGGGTAGTGTGTTGTGGGAGAAGAGGAAGGCATTGAACAGGATAGACCTGACAGAGACAAAGAAGACAAAAGGCAGGGTGAGTTGTGGCAAGAGAGAGAGAGAGGCAGACCAAGATATATTTGAAGGAGCAGGATGAGGGAGGGTGCTGTGTTGTGGGAAGAGAATCATTACTTATTAGTGAGGAAGTGAGATGGATGAATGATGAGGAGGAAGACAGCAAATAGCACCATCATGGAAAAACTTTTGAGTGGAATTGCTCCAGATTTAGAAAACAAAGTGAGAACCATCAGAGGAACAAGCAAGTAAATTTTCAGTGGTCAGGATCAGAACTATGATGATGCTCCTTGGGTGGAGGTGTGCACTCTGTGACCTTGTTAATAATCAGAAGGACACACAGTAAGTTGATTTGTGCATTTTCATCCTATTCTGCCACTTGTACTTACCTCTTCAGAGTTTAAGGCTTGGCCCCCTTTTGAAATGGACTTTGTTGAAGACTGTATTTTTATTATTTAGTCCAGTCAAATAAAGCTTCTCTCCAGTCTTCCACAGTACTGAATGTGTTGATTGGCCCATCCTTTCTAGAGCTAAAAAATTATTGCAGTACTGTAATTTAGCAATGATGCCATGCTCATCATCTGCGAAAAAGATGAAGGAAGCGAAGTTTTATGGTTGATTAACTTATGACAACATTCACAATATTACAATAAGTTTCTTCTGTTAATAAATAGTTGTTAGGTATCCAGAGCATTAAAATTAAGTGATCCTTTCCTCTTTTGTGCAGCTGATGAACAAAATGAAGGAGGACACAAGTCGCGCAAAGCAAGAGGACCTGCGCAAGAACAAGGAGATCGCCCAGCTGCGCAAGGCCTCACGCAAGCAGGAGACTTATATCCGCTCACTAGAGGCAGAGAACCGTCTCAAGAATGTGGTGCTTAAGCGGAAGACGGAGGAGATCGCCACCCTCAAGAAGGCACCGAGGCAGGGACTGAGTAGTGTGGCTGCTGGACGCTTTAAGAGGAGTGAGTACGCCATGTTTTTAATCCCTCGCATCGGGTGGAGAGGGAGGGAGTGGCCGAGAATGAGAGGGAGGGATAGAGTGGAGAGGCATATGAGAGAGGGGTAGTGTGAGCCAGGGGGAGGGCAGTGAAATGGCATGGGACAGGGCAACATGGAGGCGATTTTGTTTGTGGCCACCCGTTACGGGATTTAGACCTCTGGCAATAGATAGATAGATAGATAGACATTGGGTGGCATCAGGATTGTGGGAACCTAAATGACATGTCTGTGTGGCCTGTTTCACTAGGGATGCTGTTGATTAGTTTACCCTCTATTTATTTATTTTTTATTTATTCATTTTTTTACTTTGTGTCATCTCATTCTCAGGTGGGAAAAAGTGGTTGGGATGATGATGATGATGATAATGACGATGATGATGAACCTGGTAGTCTTTTTTTTAATCTTTAATCTTACTATTGTTACAACCAAGGGACCACCAGGGCATGTAATGTCTTGGTGGTGGTATGATGACATGGAGATTTTCTTTTCTGTTTGTAGCTTATTTATTTCCTCCTTTCCACCAGTTTTCCCTTTTCTGTCAGACTCTTCCTTTCCTTCCTCTCTCTTATAGTCTTCCTGTTTCCCTGAGGAGTCATCAAATATCTCTGTCTCTCCCCCACCAGAAACCAACGCCAGCCTACAACAGTCAGCAACCTTCTCCCCAAAAGCGGCAAAACAGAAGTGGCAGACGCTGGAGCAGACCATAAACAAAGTGGCATACAACAAGCAGACCGTCAGCAGCATGGAGAGGGACATGGAAAGGTGAGAGAGCAAGAGAGGAGGAATGTTGAGAGAGAGTGGGAGGAAAGGAGGAAGGGAGAGTGAAAGAGAGGAGGAGGAAGGGAAAGGGAAGGAAAGGAGGAGGAAAAGAGAGGGAAGGATGAAGGGATAGGGAGAGAGGGAAACAAAGCAGGAGGAAGGAAGAGGGAGGGAGAAAAGGAAGGAGGAAAGGAAAGGAATGGAGGGAGAAAAGGAAGGAGGAAAGGAAAGGAATGGAGGGAGAAAAGGAAGGAGGAAAGGAAAGGAATGGAGGAAGAAAAGGAAGGAGGGAGGGAATGAGGTAAGGAGAGAGTGGGCAAGAGGGGGGATCTGATGATGAATAATTAGCATACAAGAGTCAGATAGTCGGCAACACGGAGAAGTGAGGGAGAAGAGGATGAAGAGAGGGTTGGGAAGAGGAAGGGAGAGGAAAGGAGGGAGAGGAAGGAGAAAGGAAGGGGGAGAGAGTGGAAAACAGTTATGCAGGGTGAGAGAATGAAATTTACAAGTGAACTTACGAGTGAGGCAGGGAGACGAGAAGAGAGATGAGCATGTCAGCTGTTGGGTTGTGAAGTTATTAAACCAGATGATGAAAGTTGGTGAGGATGTGAGAGAGTTTGGATTTGATGTCAGATAGGCAGAAAAGTTTGGAGAGAAAAGAAGAAAAATCAGCTTAGTTTTGTGCATTTGGAGAAAGCACTAAGAGAGGTTATACAGTGGACAGTGAGAATATGAGGACTGGAAGAGTGGGTGCTATGTGTGGTTCCGGTAATAAAAGATATATAATTGCCAAAGAATGTGTGCTGGAATGGGTGAGTTAGAGATGGAAGAATTTACAGTAAAGGTTCAGTGTGTTCACCAGGTATCCATCTTTGAGTCCCCTTCTGTTTATCATGGTGTCTGGGATTTGTGGGATTTCGGTCTGGGTTGTCATGGGCTTTGTTGTATGCAGATGAACTGATGATGATTGCAGGGAGGGCAATGTGAAGGTGTTAAGAAAGTGGAGGGAGAGGTTGCAGTCAAAGGATGTTGAGAGAGTGTGAGAAAGACAAAGGTTATGGTTAGTGGTATAAACAGAGCTGGTTGGTGGAAAGTGGTCATTTTTTTGTGCCATATGTAGGAAAGGGGTTGGTAGTAGCTCTTAAGTAATTCTGTCAAGTGTGGTGGGTATGTAGAATGGGTGTGTATGAAATTGTACTCCTTTCATCTTAACATGGCCCAGGTTTTCATCCTTTTGCAGCTTAGTTCATTTAGCACAGTGACAGAATCGTGCAATGGTTCTATATCCTTCCCATAGTATCTCTTCTTGACCATTATCACATCCAAGGGTTAATCTTTTGTTACAAGTCAGTATTCAAGATGGAGAGATGGCAGTATTAGACCAAGTTAGAGTCAAAGGAGTTCAGTATTGTGAGAGGTAGATTGCTGGATGTAACCAACTGAGGAGGTTTGATTTACAAGGGAGATCATGTGGTTCAGCCAAGGGTGGAGAAGCTTGATGATGATGGTGATCGTTAGTTTTCGTTTTCGTTTTTGAAGGCTCCAACATTCTTGCATGTGTCGGCCTTGGTCACCTAATGGCGGCTGTCCATGCTGCTCGATCTCTGGCAGCCTCCCTATTCAGTCCCTTAACCCTTAAGTCACATTTAATGACCTCGTCCCATGTCTTTCTCGGTCTACCCCTCCCAACCCCTCCCCCAATATTAACACTTCTCACCCTTTGTACCCAATTATCATCCCCCATCCTCTCCACATGTGATACCCACATTAATTTTGAATATTATACAGTATTAGGCATTTCAGTATGATGGCGTAATATATATTTTATTGTTGCTACTGCCAAATTTTTGATTGAACTTTGGGAATGCCTCTCATACTGAAGGGGTTCAAACATGAATACCATTAGCTGTGTGGACCAGCAACTTTTTTTTTTTTTTCTTCCAATGGGCAATTTTTTCTCAACCCAGGAAATATGTCTAGTACAGTAGTCTCTCTGTCTATAGAATTTGTTACACTGTCCTCTGCCATCAGACTGCCATCTCTCCAACTCACACCCTTTCACATATACCTCTCCATCCCTGGTGATGATGAGGTTAAGTAAGGCTGTATCTAAACTCTAAATTTTGAAAAAGTTTCTCGTAAGTTGAATTAAATGTCTGAGGGTTGCAAAAATAAGGATCATAGTCTTGACACTTCAGGAAACTCCCTAACACCTCTTCCTTAGCTATTTATTTTTGGCTGTGGTTGGTTGATATTTTTTGTACATCATTTATGCAGAGTATGGTGATATTGGAAGGATTTATATAACACAGACATGTTTTATTTGGTTTAGAAAGAGGTCTTATTCTAAGGAAAGTTAAGAAGCTGCTTTATGCATGGACATTTTTAAACACTGCTTAATAATTGTTTGTAGTTGTATAGGTGATTTATTTTTATTTAAGTAACATTAATGCTTTGCAGAATTTAAACTTGTCTTGCATGATTGACTGCATTTTGAAGATTATTATTTTTTTTAAATATTTTTTTAAAGAGCTTAATTTTTTGTAGATTTTAAGCATACTGTATAAACTGTGTTCTTATAAGAATATTGATGCATGCAAAATTGTACTTTTGTTGCATGTTGTAAAGTGCTTTTCAGTAATAAGTCATTGTTAAGAATAATGTACACTCTTGGAAGATATTATTTTTAAAAGAACATATTGTTGAATGCTGAATTTAAAATTGCAGCAGCATTATTGACTGCATGTGATAAGATGCTTTAAAGTAATCGTAAGATACTCTCCCTTAAGTCTTTACCTCTCATGGATTTATTTGTGGTAAGTGTTAGTGTTATAAAATTACAGTACTGCTGAATGTACATGATTGGCATTAGCTGTTGAAATGCAAAGTATATACAGTAATGCACATTTTAAATTTGTATGAACCTTTTAGAAACCCTGTAGTTGTGTGTGTGGTGAGGTTTAGGCATCATGCAGGTGGGAGTGTATAGTTTTAGTCAAGGTGTATGAAGAGTTCTTGTGATGTGCATGTGGGGCTCAAGGAAATTGACTAGTTGGCAACTTTTACTCAGGCGCGCCCTGGCCACGCCCCCTTACCACAGCCTGTCCATACTCGCACAGAGATATAAAAAGCCGGTAGCTTCCTGGGGAAAAAACCTGGTATAAAATTGATACTGCATTTATATTAACAAAGACAATACCCAGTTTAGGGACCTGTAGTAACCTGGTAGGCTTAAAAACAAAACCAACCGAAACTAAGGGGGAAAAAAACGTTCTAACTAATCCTCTCCCTGTCATGCCTACTGTAATTATGAGGCGTAATCTGAAAGATTTTATCTTGTCAAACTTTGCCGTAAGGAAGACATAGGCTGAGGCATTACTGATAAGAACCTTGATTATATAAGAATTTAAATGACAGAACCAAATGCCATTAATTACACAGTAGCAAATCCGTGTTACTGTACAGGGTGTCCAGTGAGTTTTGTCATTAACTTCTGGTGATGATTATTCAAGACATTCTATATAAAAAAAAAAGTTCCATTAACACATTTTTTTTGGCAATAGTAATGCACAATTGTTCAGTATTATTAATCATAGAAAATTGTCTTTACCGTGTAAACAAAGAAAATTTAAGTATATTAGAAAACTAAAGCTATATTCCATATATACATAATTTATTTTTTACAAAACGTTAATGACAAAACTCTCAAAACAAGCTGTATAATCAGTAACCCAGTCTGCACTGAAAACAATGGTCTTAGTCTGATGGAAATACTGCACATCCACAACTATGACAACAAAACCTAGAGAACTATCAAGTAATGCAGAAATTGACAGAGGTACTATCATAGTGTCACTTAGTGGATAATTGAAAAGGTACTGAAAGCTTAAATCTTTTATTTCCAATAAAAATCTGATGTTCTGAAAACAGAAGGTCGGCATTGGTAAAATACTTACTCATGTGATCCTCATACGAAAGAGGATTGCGAATGTTTCCTAGTCTTGGTAAATTTAAAGCAGGGCAGGAACTTTGCTTTAAAGAGAGCTTGACATTGTCATATGATGGGTGAAAGTTAAACCACTTGGGGGAAAATGCATAGAGCATATGAAATGCTATGGTTTTACTTGCTTGACTCGCAACAGATCTTTTCTTTTGCAGGCATCTATAGCCACTTCCGTAATACCTTGTGTTGCTTTTGCGGAATTACGTGAAAAGATAGAAACTTCCTTCTCTTTCTCGAATTAATTTCGCATGTAGCGACAGCACAACACACCATTGCTACAAATATAGAGTGGAATCACAAACAAACCACCTCCCTGCCAAGTGACGTGTGGTAAGGGGGCGGAGCTAGAGATGTCATAATGGCTAGCCAATCAGGACACGGATGGTATTGCCATATACTGCTATGTAGAGAATTATTGTTATTATTTATTCATTGTCAATAAAAGTATCAGGAATAAAACAAAAATTCCTCTTCATTATTTAGTTTAACAAAGTGTTTAGTCTGCTAATAAACTTTAACAAGTCCTTAGGAAAAAAGTCACTTTCAAAATTTGTTACTACAGAGCTCAGTGGGTGTGAAGACACCTCTCTTTATACACACCTTGGTTCATGTGATGTGCATGTGTGGTGTATTAAGGCCGTTGTATTTTTGAGTAATTTGAGAGATGGAGAGCAAGAGACTAATAAGGAGAGTGTATGTGAGTGAGGTGGAGGAGGGGAGAGGGAGGGGAAGGCCAAGGATCAGGTGGAGGAGTAGAGTGGAGAGGTATATGAGAGAGGGGGTGTGTGAGCTGAGGGAAGGGCAGCGAAATGGCGGGGGACAGGGCGACGTGGAGGTGATTTGTTTGCGGCCACCCCTTACAGGATTGAGGCATCTGGCAATAGATATAGAGGTATATAGAACACCTTGCTGACTATATAATGATGATTGAGTGTATAGTGTTTGTGTAGTAATGAGATTTGATAATAATACTTAACCCAAATCTAGTACAGTCAGGCCTCGGTATTTTCACCTTAGAGCGAGAGACTAACAAGGAGAGTGTATGTGAGTGAGTTTGAGGGGGGGGGAGAGGGAGGGGAGACCGAGGATGAATGGAGAGGTACAGGTATATGAGAGAGGGAGGTGTGAGCTGGGAGGAAGGCAACGAAATGGCAGGGGACAGGGTGACATGGGGGCAATTTGTTTGTGGCCACCCCTAACAGGATTAAGGCGTCAGGCTGTAGATAGATAGACAGATAGACAAATAGATAGATAGAGTACCACCAGATTATATTATTCAGCTAGGGAAGGAAGAGCAGTGTTTGAGAGAGTGAGAGTAATGAAGCTTGGAAGTAGTTACCGCCATCCATTTTCTGGTGATTCCTTGGGGAGAAAGACATAAAAAAGGATGATGATGATGATGATGGTAATGGAAAGGATATATAGAACTAAATGAGTAATTGAAGGCAGTACCCAACACCTGATGATGATGGGAAGGACATTTAGCACTACAGTAAACGGATTAATGAAGGCAATGCCAATACCTCCCATTTAAAAAGTGCTCCCCAAGAAAAAGCTGATTACAGTAATCTGGATTTAACAACCCTAAAAAAAATAATAATAATAATAATTGTATTGAAAATTTTGGTAAAAAAGGGAAACATACACGTGCATCATACAAAAAAAAAAAAAAAAGTAGGTGCCAAGTGCTAGGTTGTTGTAGTTCAGTATACTTCATCCTGTGTTTAAAAAAGTAAGGTTACTATTTGTAGTTACTGTACTTGCTTTGTTTATGCAAGCTTGTAATTGTTTTATGACTGCTTATGTAGGCATTTGGCTGGTTTACACATTGTTAGTATATAGTGTTACCTGTTATAGTTTATTGTTTATGCAGTAGCTTATAGTGTGTAGGTGGGGGTATGCACCATCCACTGCATTTAAGTGCCTCTTCTCTTAGTGGCAAGCTAAACTGGGTGATAACCATATAACCAAATGGACACCCAGTGCTATAGTGAGTTTAGAAATTAGAATCTGATGTAGCCCGTAACAGTTTATAACCAGGGGAAGGGTAGGGTATTTTGCTATAATTCTGTTCAGGGAAATTGACTGGTCATGCCTTAAATCTCAGGACAAAGCAGCCTGTCCCATAACCACAGCTTCTGGTGGGGCAGTAAAGGATTAGATTATAGAATACACTAGTTTATTTTCATAGTAAGTAGGAAGACACATATGACAAGGATTTTCTTTTTTTTCTTTCTTTCATTCTTTATTTGTGGGTGGTAGGTGGTGGCAACCATCATCCACTCACTTGATGTAGTGCTGCCTTCTTCCTCCTCCACCTTCGTCATTCATTTTCTGTGTCTGTCCTCCTCTCTTCCTATTTCTCCCATCTTTCCTGTCACGTTTTATTACTCTTCTTTCCTTTTCAGGTGGCTTTACATTGAATGACAAGCCTAATGGTTTCCTGTAAGCCAGGAAACCATTTACATTGCTGGGTGGTAACCATATAACCAACCCATACATGTTCCATATGTGCCAGTAAGTGGGTTGGCGGAGGGTTAGTGCCCCTCCCTGTAAAACAGATAACTCAAAGACAAATGACCTACCCTTATGGGATTATGCAGTTTGGTCACAGGTAGATAGATAGATAGATTTTATTTATTTATTTTCAAGTTAAAGCTAGGATTCCAAGGGCTTGAATGACGTGTGAATGATTGTGTGGCCCATATCACCAGGCACGCTGTAGATAGTGCTCCTTCTTTTATTCTTTCTCTCTGGTTTCCCTTATCCTGCCTCATCTCATCTTTAGGTGGGAAGAGGGAAGGCTGAGGGTGAAGATGGTAATGATGGTGGTAATGATTGTGGTTGATTATGGTAATGACACTGATTGGGAAGGATAACAGTGATGATGATGATGATTAGCAGTGACAGTGATGAGGAGGAGGAGGAGGAGGAGGAGAAGAGGGAGGATTAGTAGTGATAGTGATGATGATGATAATGATTAGCAGTGATAGTGATGATGATGAGGAG